>PVJH01007303.1:0-94108 GCA_004026705.1 Nesogale talazaci
TCACCACCATCTGACCATGCTGGCTGTTGTGCTTCTTCTGTGTGGCTGTGGTCTCATCTCAGGTAAATGGTCTAATGTTTATCTTCAGGCTTTCAAGACACTTGATATATCCTTTGATGGCTGGGCACCTTCAGCTTTCTTCACCACATTTGTTTGTGCACCCATTTTACTTCAGTGATTGTGTTGGGCCATTGAGCCTTGAGGAATGCCAGATTCATAGAACAAAGCGTTCTTGCATTGAGGGAGCACCAGGGTGAGGGCCCAAGGTCCACCTGCTACTCTAATATTTGGCCTATAGATATGTTCTTAGTTTTATTCCCAACTTATAATAGTTGTATCTATGTACGGACATACCTATATTTAGACCTCTGTAAGTGGCCTTTGTCTTCTAGCTCTTTCCTCTATTTCCTTCCATCTCCCTCCTGTCCCACCATCATGTTCCACCTTCTTTGGCATTTCATTGTTTTCTCATATTCATTGTCCTCCAGCAATTTTTTTAAACATTTAATATCACTGGTGCCTCAGAGACTATGTGTCATCTCAGTGTCACATGACCTCATCAGCCAGGTAGGCACAGACATATCTATGCTTGTTTATTAATCTAAAGTGAACAGTTTAACTTGTTTTTCTTTCACTACATCAAAAACACTGTTTCTGGGAATGATGGACATCTGTCTTCTTTTAACTCCACAGACCCTCCTACAGATCCAAAGTCTCTTTTCAATTTAACAATCCCTAATTGGGACGGTGAACCCAGCAACCAAGGTAAACATAGGCTTCCCCATGCTTAGTTGCTAACCTGTAACGATCAACTTCCCAGGTTTATTTGCTACACAGTGTTCACTAGAAACAGGGCGGGCCTGTCCCTTTACAATGTCAGCTTTCCCTGTGATTAGACAAGCAGTCGTCATCATTGTTGCTGCTGCTTTTAGATACCATTGAGGCAGCGCCAGCTTACAGCAACAAGGCACACCGGTATCAGCCTTGCTGATGCAGAGGGTTAAGTGTTCAGTCACTAACTGGCAGGCTGCCAATTCACACACTCCAGCCACTCTGCAGGAGAAAGATATGGCAGTCTGTTTCTGTAAAAATGACATCCTCAGAAACTGCATTCGATTCTGTCTCATAGGATTGCTGTGAACCCGAATCAATCCTATGGCAACAAGATAAACACTTTTTGGATGTTCTGTGCTTGCAGCTAAGATTTGTCTATGCCAGCAAGGCTTTCCCTCATTCCACATCTTCTGAAACAGTCTGAGTATCTGGCAGATATTCTGTCTGTACTGTTGCCACTGTTTTAAAAATTATTTTCAGCAAGATGTTACTTGTGTGTCATGTGGATGCTATCATTCAACAGGCTCAGCATTCTCGAGGATTGTCTTTCTTTGCAAGGGGCCTGGATACGGATCGCCTCCAGTTGGCTTGCCAATTAGCTAGCTTCTAAGTTCTTGGTAGGGATGAGTGATGAGATTCAGAATGTACCCTTTTGTTGAGCCATCTCCATGGATCTTCCTCGATACCTGGAGTCTCATTTCTCACCAATGCCTTCAGTGCAGCTTCAACTTCTCCTTCAACACCAGAAGTTCTTTATCATATACTCCCTCTTCACATGCTTCTGTAAGTATTTACGGCTTCGGGAACCCTATGTAGCGTCACTATGAGACTTACAATTTGGACATGTCAGGCTAGGCCAGGCCTTGCAGAAAGACTTCATGGTTGGTAAAATAGAGGAGAAATGAAAAAGAGAAAGGTCCTCCAGGATGTACGTTGACACAGAGGCTGCAACAATGGCTCAGGCACAGGAACAACCACGAGACCGGGACAGGACCGGGTGGCGTTTCATTCTGTTGCTTGCAGCGTTGCTATGAGGAGGAAATGACTGAAGTGCGGCTGACAAAGATAACGGCCTGAAGGTCAGAAACTGCTCAAGGGCAGTGAGTTTGAACTGGATTTTGATTTTGTTTACAATGGCTGACTTTTGGTTGCTTGGTTTGAATTGACTCTGCAGAGTCCTTCCATCTTTTTTAGATGTGTGTGTGTGTGTGTGTGTGTGTGTGTGTGAGCCTGGGTTAACCAGAGAAACCAATAGAGGCACTCATATGGGTATAAGAAAAAGCTTTATATAGAAGGACAATTGACTATTGAGAAAATATTCCAGTCCAGTCCAGATCAAGTGCATAAATCCAATGTGAGCCCATATGTTTGATACCAATCTATAAATTCCCCTTCAGACTCATGAAACACATGCAATGATGCCAAATGCAGGACGATCACAGGCCAGTGGGTGGAAAATCTTGGGAATCCAGTGACCATGGAAGCATCTCAGCACTGGGTGGCTCGTCCAGCTCCCAGGGCTCTGGTTGCAACAAGCTCCCTCATGCTTGTTGTCAATAATGTCTCCAGGAATTGTGTGTGTCCTGCCTCCAGTGAGCTATTTATCTCTTAGTACCTCTCAATGAGGTCATGAAGCTGTGACCTGATTGACAGACTCAACCCCACTCCTTCACTCTTAAGTCTCAAATTGACAGCAGATTATGTAACTACCACAATGCTTTAAATCCTTCAATATCCCAAATCAAGGCTTTCATTTTCCTTCAGTTTTTTCCATTTGAGATACACTGGGAAGAGATACTCTTCCCTTTTCTTCTCTAACTCCTGGTCTTTGCACATATCATTCTAATACTCTACTTTGTCTGATCAAGTTTCCCTTTGAAATATTCTGCTCAATTCTTTTTTTTTGAGGGGGGGGGGAGGGGGGCATCACTGCTCTCCAGTGGTGGGAGTAGGAGGCCCAGCCCCACTGCTGGAATTGAACCTCCGTCCCAGTGGGCCGCAGTCCTGGGCACAACCACTACACCACCGGGGCTCAGCCCCTGCTCAATTCTTTTACTTTGTAATTTCTTCCATTGGCATTATTTGTTTTGTATCCAAGAGTAAGTTTCAGAGTCTCTCCTGATATCTATTTTTGTTTTTTATTTCTTTTATGTCTTTTAAATAATCCCTTGCTTTCTTCATTCATGCTGTTCTTGCTGCTATTTCAGTTCAAAGTAATATTTTGGGCAAGTGGACTTATTTTAATTTTCTTCAGATCAAAAGTGAAACTGCATATCAACAATTGACAGTCAGTTCTTCAGTTGGTCCCTTACCTTGTTTTAATTGATGATAATGAGCTTTTCATCATCTCTTTTCACAGTAATCAGTTTGATTCTTAGGTGTTCCATTTGTGGGCAAGGTCCATATGTAGACTCATCATTTGCTTTTGAAAAAGTGATTTCTTATAAATGGGACATCAGGTTTGCAAAATTCTATCATCGTGGGAAACAAAAGTGGGGAACAGAGCATGGACGAATTCTCTGCACTCATATTTCAGAGTCTGGGGGACAGACTCTGGTGGAGGAAGGCCATTGCATTCTTGAGTTGGAGATGAATTTCATTCTCATTCCCCTAACTGAAAGTCATTCCCCACAATGATCCCTGTGATGATGCCAATTTTAACATGGTGCTGGAAACCACAGAGTTGCTACTATGGGCTAGAAGGTTGTCTGCCATCAAGAGCAGTCAGATCACCCAGGCTAAGTTCAGCCCACTCCCTTTTGAAAAGGGTCATAGATTGCTACCCTGGAGAAGAGCTATCAAACTAGCTCAGCAACAACCAAGGTATCATCTTCACTCTTGAACTGACACATTTGTTACACATGCACATCCCTGTTATGTGTATGTCCCTAGCACATCGCCTTCCTGTTAGATATGTGTAGGGCATGGTTTGCATGCCTGAGATTATATAAACCTGTGAAAATATACATCTGCCCTTCTCTAGTTCCAGTATCCAATGAAGAGGTCAGTCTTTGCATGTCTTGTCATGCTGTTTCTTTAATTTATCCTTCAATTACACACCTGCCCCTTAGGATCTAGTTGGTTGTGGAAGCTGTTTCCCCACACATCATAAGATTTCCAACCTGCTGGTACCTCATCCTTATTTCCAACTTTCATATTCCAATCACTAGCAATTATCAATACATTTTAATTGCTTGTTTTATTGATCTCAGACTTTAACAGAAGTTGATAGAATTTGTAAATCTCATTATTGAGCGATTTTTTTGTAGATTTAAGTATTTCCTGAAATGTTCTTTTTAGTGAGGAATGTGAGTCCACTGCTCTTCAATTTGTCATTTACAGCACTATAGACCAGATGATTGCCTGGTTTAAATGGTCAGTACCAGTCCACTTCAGAAGGAACCTTGGTGGATAAGTCTGCCAACCACAAGGTCAGCTGCTACAATGCAGGAGAAGGATGAGGCTATCTACTTGTCTCTGTCTATAGGATCCCTATGATTCATGGCAATGAGTCTAGATTATCATTTTTTAATGTCTAGGATACATAGCTCTATGTTTTCCATTTTTTGATGGCTTCTAATTTTCCTGGTTCATACTTTGTATCTTCACATTCCAAGTGATGACGTTTGCAGATGTTTCTTCTCATATAGGGTCTTGCCACACCAGTGAATAAATGTGCCAGCTTTGCTCCATCCTTGGCATTATGGGCCACTCCACTTTGAGGAGGCAGCTCTACTGCTGTTGTGCTTTTGTGCATCCCAGCCTGTGGAGTTCATCTTCCTTCAGTATATCAGACAATGTTCTGCAGCTATCAATGACATTTTCAGAATTTGATTTCCAGGCTCTTCCCAGACTGTCCTAGCCTGGAAGCTATACTGGAACAAGTCTACCATGAGCAACCCCACTGGTATTTGGCGACATAGCTCCCAGCATCGCTGCAAGACATTAGCTATCTTGGTGTGAAAAAGTGCACATGAATGCTAGTGTCTTGAGCTAGAGCATTGTACCGATCTTTTTAACTCACCAGCTCTGAAACAGATGTATGGAGTCTAATGACTTAGTATAAATGTGATCAAGGTTATTCAAGGACATGAACTTATCTAAACTGTCTGGTGAATGATAGAAGTCCATTGAACTTACACGAGTTCATTATTCTGTCTTCAAATAAAAGCCCTGAAACAGACTGCGAGGTTAGTACAGTGGTAATCCTTTTAAGTTCTAATGCCAAAATAATAGGATGAAGGTGCATTCCTTGATCTTCCTGTTAAAAAATCGGTATGGAGCCTTCTTGAGCCACAGAGTGAGCATCTGTGGGGAGAGAAGTGGATCTGGAGGCTTGCAAGTCTGTAAGGCACAGGCAGGGTCCTGCTTCTTAGCTTTTGAAATGTTCTGTGCCAGGGAGAGGAAGGAGGCAGAGCCACCCACTTTCCTGTAAGCAGAGGATGACAATAACCCTCCTCTCTCCTGGATCCTGAAATTCTCCCAACTGACTTGTTGGTGACCTCCTCGTGGACAGGGCTCATGCATGATGTGCTAGCTCTGCACCCACAGCACCAGGCAGCACTAGGCACAGGTGAGCACTGGGTGAGTGAATCAGAGGAGATTAAGGACTACGAGGCTCCAATGCTTCCTTGAATTGTGGTGACACAATGGAAGGAGAGCATAGTAAACCATTGTCCACTCCTTGTTGAACACAAGCACATTGACACTCTATTCTAGTGTAACTTGTGCACGGAGACCCTTTGATGGTCCTTCCATTAGTTTCCCTTTCTGGACAACAAATCTGGACAACATTGGTGCTTCTAAGGGTGCTAGACTAACATAAAGAGAAGTTAAGTTTCCAGGCGCTGATAACCAAGGCCACCACATGCACATCAGAGTAGATTGTGCTTCATTTGGCTTTGAATCATTGGTTTTCAGAAGGAGGTCACCAGCTCTTTCTTCTAAGTGTCTCAGGGCAGACTTGAACCATCAAACTTGCAGAGAGTAGCTGGACACAAAGCAAAGCTTCTGAGGATAATAAAGTGCTTCTCAAATCGGCATGGTGGTAGCAAACATGTTGGCCCACAGATACACCAATTCCAGAAAGAGGTTCAGAAACCATGTGGAAAAAGAACAGTGCCATCTAAATTTTAAATTTGGAAGAATGAGTCTTACCTCTGTGAGCCATCCCCCACTGAGACACACACCCTCTAAGACGGGTCTCATTATTACCTCTAATTATGGATTTCTTCCGTAAGTAGCACCCGAATGTAAGTGAGAATGGCAGAATCTTTAACATGACTGAAAAGTCTGCTGCAAAGCTACCTGCATGTGAGTGGAAATGCAAAAATCTATGGAGGATGTTCCCATTAAACAATTGGCAAGCAATTTTCCTGTTCAAGATCATTCTCAGAAAAAGCCTGAAATGTTCCCTGGTTTACCATTTTTCTGTCTTATCTGTAAGTCTTCTAGGCTTATGGGCTTTAATATGTCTGTGAAGGTTGAAGGATGACCAACCTCCCTTCTAAAGTCACCTCCACCCGGTCTGTCCATTTAACCACACACAGGTCTATAAACTCTAAGATACCAGGAGAGAGAAGAGTTCATCTCTCTTGGGTTCTCAAGTCAGAATAGGATCTGGACATATCATTTATATAAAAAGCAAAATAATTTAGAAAGAACAAAGATATTTAAATTTTACATATTGGTTCTATCTTTGGATTTGGACAAAAACAGATGTTCTTTTCCATAACAATCACTTCATAAGATATAATTGGGGTCACTATTAATCAAAGTTCACTTGCTGGAACCCACCAACAATGAACAAATACATGTACATCTGTACATGCGCATATACACATACATGCCTTGTTTTATTGTACTTAGAGGAAATTTGTTTAAAAATGGGAAGTTTAGGGGCTGAGCCCCTGTGGCCTAGTGGTTGGGTGCGGGACTGAGGCCCACTGGGTTGGCGGTTCAAATCCAGCAGCAAGGCTGGGCCTCCTACTCTCCCCACCAGAGGGCAGTGATGCCCCAAAAACAAAAAACAAAAATGGAAAGATTGTGGCAATCTGCATGTGACAGTTAAGGATTATGTCAATTTGATGGTATCTGAGTGGAGATAGGGGTTGAGTCCAACTTAGAGGTGCCTGATAACACCTCTGGGAGGGTGTGGCCTTTTGTATCAGAGAAAGCTTGAGCAGAAGCAATTCCTTTTTTACTCACTTCACCTTCTTGCTCACTGAGACTCTCTGCTTGCCTCCAGGTGTGGCCCTATGTGGGTCACCTGACGTTGAGAGCTGTTGGTTTCCTGCTGTGCTTCCACCACCTTGGATCCATGCAGCTCTGCACCCCTTGGCTTGTGATCTTCCTGCTTCTCATTTCATCTATTGGTATCCTTGGCACGCAGTTACACAAGTCTAAAGAAGGCCATCGTTGGCATCAGATCTACGGGCTGGAGTTAGACTGGGCTGGGATGTCTTCTTGATATGAAATTACTCTTTAATAGAAAATTCTTCCTTTTGCCTATGTGTCACAGATTTTGTTTCTATAGACAATCCAGCGTAACACACCACATCAAATAAGTCTATGAGCACCATTCTTTCAACAGCCATAGGCTTTTGACAGGGAACAGCCAAAAGCTCAAGACAGAGTCAGAAGAGGACATGGAACAAGGGATCTCATTGCTGAGGTCAGATGGATCTTGGCTCAAAGCAGAGACTACCAAAGAAATGTTTATCTATGTTTCATTGGCTATTCAAAGGCTACGAACCATAATAAACTGTGGATAACCTTGAAAAGAATAGGAATTGCAGAGACTTCACTGTGCTCATGAGGAGCTTGTATGTGTATCAAGATACAATCAGAATCAGGTGTCCCATGTGGGCCCACCCTTGGAGACATGTGCAGAGTCCCATCAAGAAGTAAGCTCATGAGGCAGAGAGAGAAAAAAAGATTCCCAATTTCTTTCTTATAAAAAGACCATACCCCTACGAGGCATAATAAGTCCATGACCTGACTGACAGGTTGGACTCCAACCTTTTTATACACATTCAAATGGACATAAAAGCATCACCCCACCACAACTGAGAAACAAGAGCGATCCATGAGACTCACTTTAACTCTGCATTGACTTTACTGTGGGGATTGGCACCTGGGCCTGGGTGGACCTGTAGATAGACTGTGTCCTGTATTCCTGCGTCTTCTACTGCGCCCACTGTGAAATGCTTGCGTTATTAAATGCTACTTCCATAAATATTGATTGTGGGCCGAGTAAAATGAAATCCTTGACAAATTCCATGTATCCTCTGTTTATCATGATGTTCTCAATTGGTCCAATGTGAGGATTTGGGTTTTCTAGACAAGTCCTTGAGCCTTGTTCTCCAACAATGCCTTCAATCACTTCTTTCAGCACCTTTGGTTCTTGATCATACACGACCTCTGGAAACAATGGAGTGTTGGCAAGTTCTTTTTGGTGCAGTGACTGTATATTCTTCCTATTGTCCTTTTAAAAATGACCTATTAAATGGGGACAAAGGCTGGTCACCTTCAGAAGGGAGCAAGCATCACTCTGACAGTGATGACAAGCCATTCTCCTTTTTAGTTAAGCATGTCCCACGGCCTTCACAATATCCTGTGGTCCTCTTTGCCCCTCTACACCACAGTGTCACCAAGACTAGACACAAACACTGCTGGGCAGTCTCACTGGACATAGTCATCATCAAAGAGATGCTCAGTCTTTGAAGCAACCCACATGCATGGCTTTCCTCTTGGTGGCCTAGTCCATGGGCAGCCTCGGGCTGCCTCCCAACTCCTGAAGGTCCACGTAGGGCCCAGCACATGCAGAAACATCTTCCACCATCTCTTCCACGGCCGACCTCATCCTGACCTGGAACTGGAGTGTTGCCACTTCCCCTTCTGTTGTTTTTATGCATCCTGCATTCTCGTAGAATCCTTTAATAATGCCATGTGCAATCTGCACTTTTCTCTCATTCCTTTCAGCTCGAGATTTGCTGCACATGTTCTTTCTTATCAGTTCTCGAACTCCAGGTCTTTGCACGTTTAATGATAATACTTTGTTTTCTCCAGCTATCCTCTGAAAGTCTGTGCAGCTCTTTGACTTCATCACTTCTTCTGTTTGTGTTAGCTACTGTATGATTCAGAGCAAGGCTCCCAGTCTCTTCTGACACCCACTTTGATTGATTTTTTTTCTTTCTTTACCGACTTTTACATCACCTTGGCTTTCTTTATGGATAATGTTCCTGAGGTCATTTTGATACCTCATCAGATCTTCCGCTATTCACATTCAATGTGTCAAATCTGCTCCTAAGATGTTCTTTAATTTCAGGTAGATATGCTAAAGGAGGTATTTTGGCTCTTGTGCGCTTGTTTTAATTTTATTCAACTTGAGCTGAAATTGCATATGCGCATTGATTAACTATTCCATAGCCCACCCCTGGACTGGTTTTTGCTGTTGATATTGAACTTCTTTATCATCTCTTCTCACAGATAAAGTCAATTTGATTCCTGAATATTCCCTCTATTGAAGTTCATATGTATAGTTACAGTTTATGCTATTGAAGAAAGGTATTTGCAACAAAGAAGCCATCGGTCTTGCAGCATTCTATCATGAGATCTACAGCTTTATTTCTTTCACCAAGACCATATTTTCCAACTACTGTTCCTTTCTTTTTGTTTCTACTATAGCATTCCAATCACCAGTAATTATCAATGCATCTCATTTACAGGTCTACTCCGTTTGAAGCAGAAACTGGTAGAATTCTTCAGTTTCTAGACTGGTTGTGCAAATTTGAATAATGGTTATATTAACTGGATCTCCTTTCATGTGGATAGATATTATCACAGACAGCTAGGACACCAATTTTTATGTGTTTAATTTCGTTTTGATGATATCTAATTTTCCTGGAGTCATACTTGGGACTTTCCACCTTCTGACTATTAGTATATTTTACAGTTGTTTCTTGTTTATTTCCTCATGTCATTAAGTCGTATATAGTTTGCGAAGTCTGCTCTTCCCCAGGTGCATTTTGACTGCCTGTGGCTGTCACCGATCAGTGTCAATTTCAGCACTGGCAGTGCAGGGGTGGAGTCCAGCCTGTCAGTCTGAAGATAGCCAATGAGGCCTCTGTGTGGGCATGGATTTCTCCTGAGAATTCTGGGAAGTCTCACAGTATTTCCCATTTAGAGGTGAAAGACTTGACTCAGTTCCTTGAAGACACCCAACTGACAAAATGGGAGCAAAGACCCTGTGTCCTAGGAACTGGAGGAGCTGGAGGAGAAGCCACATGGGCTTACCCTGATGGAACCAGACTTCGGCAGCTGGAAAAGCCGCAGAGAGACTCCTGCCAGCACTGGGATGCTCCTACTGCTCCTGTATACACAAGACTCTGTACCCACTGACCTATAATTGTCTTCGTGTCATTGAACATGCTTTGTGAGTCAGAAGGAGACTTTATAAACTGGTATCAGACATATGGGCTCATATCAGACTTATGACCTTGGACTGGACTGAGTTGAGATGCTTTCTCAATGTCCCATTCCTCTTGTATCTAACCCTTTCCCTCATATTCATATGCATGTATATGAATTTGTTTCCCTAGTCTACCTGGACTAGCACACTGCTTTCCACCCTGAGATGTACAGTGTGGACCCATCCACAGGCATAGAATCCTCGCCCTTCTCCAACTGAGTGTTTGAATAACCACTGTGCCACCAGGACTCACTACAAATCGGAATAGACCAAAGGATTCTGAATATATTATATATTATATATAATATAATATATTATTATAATAATGGGCACAACTGCAGATTTGGTAGTTAGAAACCACCAGCTGCTCCTCAAGAGAAAGAGGAGTCTGTCTGTACCTGTTCCCGCCTCAGGAGCCAACCAGGCTGGTTCTGCTCGGCCCTGGAAGGCTGCAGTGAGTCCACAAGGACTCGATGGCAGTGAGTGTGGTTTGGGTGTTAGTCATCATCTGGACGCTCACCTGAAGCCTACACACTGTGGGTAACCTTCCTGGCATGTGAAATGCTGGTAGCACAGTTTCTAGCATCCCAGTAACATGCAGGCCTCCACCCTGGGACAAGCTGATGGATGAGTGGAGAAGTCCAAGTAGGATGAAGACACAATCCAACCTATGTCACATGCCGAGTGGCTCTCAACCATTTGGGCTACCAGGACTTGTTTTGCAAGCGCGAGTCAACTGTGCCCAGCTCTCCTAGAGCTTTGAATGGACACTGAAATGCTGACCTTTTCAAGTTTCTTTTTCTTCCTTTCTTAATATTTTACTGTGAATTGGGTGAATCATTGCAGAACCAATCAGTTTTTCCATTAATATTTCATAACATTTTCTTGACTCCTATACCCTCAGATCGCTTATCCCTCGTCCTGTGTTTCTCATCTCTATTTTTCCCTTTCTTTCCTAGCCCTTTGGATTTTGTCCCAGGTATGTGCTGCTCTGTTTATCCCAACAGGTGGATCATTCCAAGGTATGCATACCCCCCTGGTATCATGGTTCCCCTGACAGACGTGTCTATTGTTGGGCTGGGACTTGAGCCTGGAGATGAGTTCAGTTCCAGACTTGGAGGCTGATGTGTTCTGCCAGTTGACTAGAGAAACAAATCTAGTGGGCCCTCATATATATGTATAGAAAAGAACTTTACATCAAGAAGTATTTACATATCAAGAAAGCATCCTAGACTAGTCCAGCTCAAATCTGTAAGTTTGATACTAGTCTTTGAGTCCCTCTTGAGACTCACACAGCCACATGCAATGGAGTCAAATGAAGAAAGATCATAGGCCACGGGGTGCAGACAAGGTTGTGTGTATACAAGGTTGGTGGACCCATGGCAAGGCTTGAGCAGTCCTCTAGGTCAGTAGCATAGTGTGTGTGCATTGGTGGGAGTGGTGGGGTGAGTAACACTCCCAAGGAGACAACATCAGGCTGACACCTAATTGACAGGTTTGACTCCATCCCTAGCTAGGAGTGTCTAACTGACATAAAACCACCAAACTACCATGGTGACTGAAGGCCACTAGCCTTGGGGCTTCCACCCACCTCTAGGTGGCCAATGAGCATGGTGATTTTTATGACTGTGAGTCTTGTTACATGGCTTTCCTCTACTCTATCTAGAATCTTTCAATGTGATCCATTTTAGAGGCGTTGGTAGTGGTAGCCAGGCACCATCTAGTCTAGTGATCTCAACAACAGACACTGATGTTTGCATGGTCTGTTAGTAGACTAATTATTTCCATACATGTTCCATTTTCTTCACTTAACTTTAAATATTTATATTTATTATTATATGTAGTATCAAGTAAGAATATCTTTGTTGTTAAATTTGAGTGAAATCTAAATGTAGTTTTTATTTTCCCTCCTTATGGCTAACCTATTTTCTTTGCTCTAGTCACTGTTTAAATTGCCTGTTTTTTTCTTTATAGATATTACAACTTTCATTAATTTTTTAATTATCTCAAACATATTTCCTTTTTAATTAATTTTTTTGAAGACCAAGTTCTTCTAGAGCAAATACTTCTTACAGTTTTTGGCCATTGGCTACTTTTCTAAAGGATTGATTTGGAGTGTGTGTGTGTGTGTGTGTGTGTGTGTGTGTGTGTGATTTTTAAAGTGGCACTGTCCTTTTAAAATGTTGGTCCTGAGAAATCTCAATGACTGTCACATGTCTCCTTTTCATTTTGACTTTCTATTTAATTTTTCCAGATGGGTCACCCGAATCATTGGCCTGGGATCATCTTTTAAATGGATTCCTCTCATTTGATTTTCCCACACCTCATATGTAAGGTAAATACCACACTTAACTCTGGCACAATTTGGTCTAGGACTTTAATTTCTCCTAGAAGATATTTTTCCCATCCCTGAGCAAGGCAGGTCTGGGTTGCTTCTGTAGCCCTGGTGGGACATCACCAGACCCATCTGCTGTGTTTTCTGTCCTTGGTGAAAAGGATTAACCTGGGAACCGTCGTGGAGACCCTGGGGAACACGGCTCTTCCATGACTCACATGGGCGTCCGGCCTTGAGCTGGACTCAATAGCAGCTGGCTTGCTGACAGAGCATGATCCAAAATACGCGGGAAAAGATGACAAGCCTGCTGCTGATCAGAACATGGAATGTGCAGAGCACAAATCAAAGATGAACTGGAAATATAAAGAGCCTCTGCCTTAATGCACAACAATGGGCTGGTATTGACCATTTTGAATCAGAAAATCTTATGATTTGTCATGCCCGAAATAACACAATCACAAGGAATAGCACGGCATTCTTTGTCCAAAAGCACATTTCAGAATCAATCTTGAAATATAATGCTGCCTGTGATAACTTTATATCTATCTGTCCTCAAGGACACAATCAATACAAATAGTATTAAAATGTATGCACCTACCACAAAAGTTGGTGATGAAGAAATTGAGGCATTCTACCAGAGACACCAATCAGAAATTGATCAGAAGAGGTTATTACACATGTGGGCTTCTCCAGGTGGAATATCCAGAAATCAAATTAACTTCATCTGTTATAAGATAAAATGGAGATGCTCAATATCAGCATTTAAATGCAGACCAGAGACTGGCTGAAAAATGTCATCAATTTCTCACATGTAAGTTCATGCTAAAGTTGAAGAAAATTAAATCCACAAAAGTCTAAATATGATCCTGAGTCTACTGCACCTGAGTTTCAAGAACATCTCAAGAACAGATTTGATTCACTAAATACTAGTGTCAGAGACCTAATAAACTGTGGGAGGATATCAAGAACACGTTGCGCCAGGAAAACAAAAGATCATGCAAAAAATAGGAAAGAAATAAAAGATCAAAGTGGATGTCATAAGAGACTCTGAAACTTACTCTTAATCAGAGCACATAAAATATATGAAAGAAATGATGAAATCAAAGAACTGAATAGAAAATTTCAAAGGGAAGCTCAAGAAGACAAAGTCAAATGTTACAATGAAATATGCAGTCTTAGAGTTAGAAAACCCAGAAAGGAAGAACAAGTTCAGAAGAGGTGAAATAGAAAGAACTCAAGAAAAATCAAGCCTCAAAATGCAATACTGACAAGAAGTTGCCAGAGATTCATGCTGGACAAAGAAGAGAACTTATAACAAGATATATAATTACTGATGCTAGATGCATTTGGACTCAAAGCAAAGAATAACTGAAAGATATTTATTTGTGTTTTATTGACTATGATAATGCATTAGACTGTGTGGGTCATAACAAACTATGGATAGCATAGAGAAGAATGGGAATTTCAGGACTCTCCATTGCACCCATGAGTAACTTGTACAAGGATTGAGAGGCAGGTTTATGAACAGAAAAAGGAGCACTTCATGGTTTGTAATCAGGAAAGGTGTGCGTAAGTGTTGTGTTCCATCACCATACTTATTTGATGTGTGCACTGAGAAAATAATCAGAGAAGCTGGATTATATGAAGAAGAATGTGTCAGCAAGATTGGAGGAGGGCTTATTAACAATGTGTGATATGCAGATGGCACAACCTCCTTGCTGAAAATGAGGAGGACTTGAAGTACTTGGTGATGAAGATCAAGGATTGCAGCCTTCAGAATGGATTACAACTCAAAGTAAGGAAAACCAGAATGCTCACAACTGGACCAAGAGGTAGCATCATGATAGACAGAGGGAAAATTGAAGTTATCAAGGATTTTGTCTTGCTTGGATACACAGTCAGCATCCATCACAACAGCAGTCACAAGATCAAAGGATTAGTTACATTGGGTAAATCTGCTACACAAGACTTCGCTAGAGTATTGAAAAGCAAGGATGTTACTTTGAAGACTAATGTGATCCTGACCCAAGCCATGGCATTTTCAAATTTCATATGAATGTGAAATATTGGACATTGGAAAAGGAAATCCAAAGAAGAATCGATACATTTGAGTTATGGTGCTAGAGAAGAATATTGAAAGTACCATAAATTGCTAAAAGGATGCATTTATCTATCTTGAAAGAAGTACTGCCAGAGGGCTCCTTAGAGACAAGGATGGAAAGAATTTGTCTTACAAATGTTGAACACATTGTCAGAAGAACAGTCTCTGGAGAAGCACTTTGTGCATGGTGAAGTGGAGGGGCAGTGAGAAAGAGAAAGTCCCTCAAAGAATTGTATTGACGCTGACTTCAATGACTGCTGAGGCAGAGGAGCAAGCGTGCAGATGGCACAGCAGTGGGCAGTGCACCCCTCCGCTCTGTGTAGGACTGCCGAGGGGGGGAACAGACCTGACAGAAATGACAATGACAGTCATCGCTTCCCACTTCTTCTGTCTCCATCAAAGTATGTAGGAAAAGCCTGCTCCATGGTTGGACTGTGAACTATCTTCTTCTCTTCCTTTCCTCAAGGTATGCTCACAATGTGGTGTTTGAAACGTCCAGGTATATGGTGTTGGTTATCATTCTGTGCTTAAATACACCACTGGTAATTGCATTTCATCAACCTGATACTGGTCTTTCCTCTATCTCCAATAGAGAACACATGCTCATACATGGTCTAGCCAACAAACAAACAGGCAAGTGTGCATCCAACTACCCAAAGACGAAACCACTGAAACCTTTTCTCTGGGTCAAGAGCATCTTACCTGTGCTGGGGCTGTGACTTTGAACAGAACGATTGCAAGAGGCCATCTGCTGACCACAAGCAATGAATCTCCTTAGTCTGCTTCCCTGAAGGTTGGCACCTACACAAATCTGTCCCTGTCACCAACTGGCAGTTTAATTTTCCACAAACCACGTCATTTTCAAAGTAAATGAACTTCCATGATCATGTACTTTTCTGAAAAAAATATTGATATCAAGAATAGTAGAGTATAAAAAATTTCTAAGGCTATAGATATTGAACAATATGACAGGCTTTGTCATTCTTCCTCCTAAAGCTGCCAAGATAGCCTGGTATCCAACACCAAGCAGGCATAGTGATGGAGAACATTAACGACTGTGCATTGTGATTGCAAGTGCAGGTGCACAGGAATGTGTCTGTGGTCAGGAAGAGTGTGCGTGGTTGTGTGTTTGTGACAGTTGTTGAAAGTGGCTCGAGATGCAGTGAGCTTCAAGAGTCTAGTCTTCTTACAGAACCTGAGTCAAAAGAAACACCACTTTCACAGAAGAGTCTGACTGCAAGTTTTTGCCCTTGAAGACTGTGAGATGTGTGTGCTTGCCAGCTGCTAGGGAGTTGGGTGCAGCTCAGAGGGAGCCTACCTACAACAGCATGGCACACTGCCTGGTCCTGCACCACCCTCACTGGAAATCCCGTTCTCCTGTGGAAACCCCAAGCTCGAGCTGCTCTAGCAATCCATCTTGTCCAGAGCCTTGACTGCCCCTCTACTTACTCAAGCATAGTTTCTTCTCCCAGGCACTTACCTCTCAGGACAACCACTCCAAAACACTTGAGCAAACTCTCACCCTCCTTGCCTACCAAGAGCCTTCTGCCTGCCCTTGTTCCCTGGCAGATTTGTTTATTTCTTTGGCTGTCCGTGGTGTCTTTAACATCCTCCCCCAGCACCATAATTGAAGAACATCAATTCTTCTTCCATCTTCCCTAGCAACGCCCAGTTCAGACAAATGAAAAGGCTGTGGCTGGATCAGCTGTCGCTTAGGCAGCAAAGTCATAGCCTCATATTTGACCACTTTAAAGAGGTTTTGTAGAGCAGCCTACTTTGAGAAATTTAGGAAATATAGTGTGGTATTTATATAATTGTTTGTCAGTTTGAGAGGATTAAGAGTGAAAGGGTGAAGTCTAGCCTGTCAATCAGGTCATTGCCAGTGAGGTCTCTGTGGGCATGGCCTTCTCCTTAGCACTTTGGGAACTCATGTCTTCCTCCTTAGAGGTGAGAGACACACTCTCTCGACTCACTCCCGAGGAGACATTTCTGACAAGAAGTCACATGGAGTTCACCTGAAGGAGCCAGAGCCCTGGGAACTGGAGAAGCCGTGTGGAAACCCATGCCAGCTCCAAGCTGCTTACACCACTGGACCCCCAGATTTCTCATCCACTGGCCTGTAATCTTCCTGCATTTGGCATCATTGTATGTTTTTCTTCTTCTTCCTCTTTAAATCATTTTATTGAGGGCTCATGCAACTCTTACCACAACCCATACATTCATCCTCAAGCACATATGTACATTTGTTGACCTTGTCATTCTCAAAACATTTTCTTTCTTCTTAAGTCCTAGGTATCAGCTCCTCATTTCCCCCCACCCTCCCTACTCTCCACTCCCTCATTAAACCTTGCTGATTTATAAATTATTATTATTATGTCATATTTTACACTGTTAGTTTCTCCCTTCACCCACTTCCCTGCTGTCCAGACACCAGGGAGGAAGTTATGTGTAGATCCTTATAATTGGTTCCCCTTTTCTACCCTGTCCTCCCTCCACCTTTTTCATGAGTCTGAAGAGGACTTTATAGATATAGATTGGTATCAGATATATGGTCTAATATCAGACATATGAACTTGTTCTGAACTGAGCTCGGTTGCTTTCTCAATATTCAATTACTCTTATATGTAAAGTTCTTTCTTATATACATATGAGTCTCCCTGGATGTTTCTCTAGTCTACCTGGACTAACACATACAGAAAAGATAATATAAGACCACACATAAGGCACACCATCTAGGATCAATTGCTAGCAAGATTTTGGTATGAAAACCCAAGAAGTTTTGAGAGGTATGAAGTTTTGAGAGGTTTGTTAACAAATTGAGGCATGTACCAACATTCTTACCTTTGTTGCATCATTTCAAAGTATAGTTCTTCTACTTCATGGTTGTTTTTTTTTGGCATTTACAGGTGCTGTTTGGTTTTTCCCATATTTTATCTTAGGGAATGTTCTATTGTGGAACCCACATGACTACCTCCAGTGCAAACTGTGTACGCAGACCATTGCTGAGCCCTTCTCAGAGGCAACTTGTAGGGAATTCCTCAGCAGGACAGCACTCCGGTGAGAGGTTGTGTTGGTTTCCTTGGACTCTTGTAACAAATTGTGGTAGAAGTGTGGCTTACAGCAATAGAAGTTGCTATCCTCACAGTTCTGGGGCCAGACTGAAATCCAGAAGGAACAATTGGACAGACTCCCAGAGGGGGCATTTTTCACATCTATATGGAAAGAGGTAGAGTCTAATAGCCCATGGCATTCACACAGCACAGCATTTGCACAGGATTGACAGCAAAGTGAGATGTGACAGTCTCACCTATCCACCAAAAGAACTTCAGAAAGCTCTAACAGTGAGGCAGGGAGAGGTCAGGGTGCTTCCTTGTGGTTGGTTTCCTTAGGAAGTGACCATGAAGTGTGAGAAGAGACGGGTATCAGTCTCAGGAAGTGGGGGCAGTGAAAGCAGACTGAAGACCACCAAATAGAGGTGAGGGAAAGTCTCTTCATGGTAAAATCCCAGCACCTACAAGAGGAAGGAAAGCATTAGAAGCAGGAAGATTTTGTTCTATCCCTCAAAAAGCTGCCTGGAAGCTAAAAGTTGACACTGTGGGCAGAGGGAAGGTGGAGTAGAAAGGGGGAACCAATAGCAGGGATCTACATATAACCTCCTCCCTGGAGTATAAACAACAGGGAAGTATGTGAAGGGACACATCAAACAGTGTACCATATGACAAATCAATGACACTTTGTAGATTATTAAGGGATCACGGAGAAGGGGACGGGGACAGAGGGAGGGGGTATATGGGGAGATGATGCTGGGCCCTAAGTAGAAGGAGGATGTTTCAAGAATGATAATAGCAACAAATGAGCAAACGTGGACTGCATACAATTGATGTATGAATTGAGCATGATGAGTTGTATGAACCCCCAATAAATGACTTATTTAATTAAATAAATAAATAAATAAATAAGAGCCTACTTGGAAATAGGAAAGGTCTTTTTGGTAAGTAAATTGGGGCATGCCAAAGCAGCTGGGCCTTTAACCTAGTCCTTCCCAGTGGTGTCATTAAAACCAGAATAGACAAGTGCAGATACATACAGGGAGGAACCCCCATGTGAAGATGGGCAGAAGTTCTACAAGCCAGGAAGCCGAGGAGCTTAAGAGGGACCTTCCTCTAGAGCAGACAGGCTGAATTCAGATGTCCAGCTGGTGAGCTGTGGCTTAGTAGATCCTATTCTTTGGAGTCTCCCATGGTGTTTGTGTTTTTCCTCATGGCGGCCCTCAGAGATGAAGACAGACTCCAGGACCAGAAATCAAGGGTAAGGAGGTTCTCTGTTTATCGGGGTAGTGCAAGTGCAACTTTCTCACAATCTCTTCGTTATTGTTATCTTCATTATCTAGGTAATGTAAGTAGACCTAACCAAATATCCAAGGCCTTCGCCATCTCTACCTCTGCAATGCAATGACCTTAACTCTTGGCAAGAGACACCTGGGAATCCGCCAGCATGCCACGCTGGCTTGTTTGGTGTTCCTTGCATACGTGGTGCTGCCCTGTGCCCAGTACTATTGTGCTAAGCACTGTACATACTGCGTAAAGATGGCAGGCCCTTCTCCTGGTCTACATCCAGGAGGGATTCTGTTGTTGGGTGCCAGCAAGCCACTTCCAACACTTAGTGGCCCCATGCACAATGAAACACTGCCCTGTCCTGCACAGTTTTTGCCATTGTTCTTATCTTTGAGCCCATTTGTTGCAGCCGATGTGTCAATCCATCTTGAAGAGGGCCCGTCTCCTTTTTGCTACCCCTCTACTTTACCACATGTGGTCATTACATAATTTCATGTAAACTTGCAGATATATAAAAATGTAGAGGTGGAGTTTAGCCTGTCAATCAGGTCACAGCTTTTTCATAATGCCTTGTGAGCATGGTCCCTCAAAAGGAGGGCCCTGGGAACCTTATCTTCACTCTCTGCATTCAACACATTCCCCTTCCTGCAGTCGGATCCTGGTTGTTGCCAGAGTCCTAGAGATGCATCCACCATCACTGGGACTTTGCACCCACTGGCCTGTGAGCTTCTTGCATTCTGCATCATTGTAACTTTGGGAGCCTGAAGAGGGACTTATGGGTTAGTATCAGACTTCTGGACTTGAGTCAGACTGGGCTGGGACATTTGCCTGTTATGCAATCACTTCTTGATATAAAACTCTTTCTTACACATGTATGAGAGTCACAGAATTTGTTTCTCTAGTCAACCTTCCCAAACACACCATGTATAATCTCCTTCTCCAGACACTGATCATTTCTGATAACATGTCCAAAGTATGCCAGACAAGTCTCACCATCCTTCCCTCCAAGGGACACTCTGGCTGCACTTCTCCCAAGATAGAATTGTTTGAAGTCCATGGCACTTTCAGCCTTCTTCTTGAGCACCACAATTCAAATGCATTGATTCTTTTTTAGTCTTCCTTTTCAATGTCCATTGAAGGAATAGAGGTGGTAAAAATAATAGAAAAGGAGAAAACAGATGAACAGAATGGCTGGGTGGAACTAATGCACATGCTCAGTGAAGTGGTAGATGGTGACTGAGAAGTCAGGTTCTGATGAGTGACAAATCTAGGACACTCAAGGACATCATTGATCTGAGGGGACAGCCACCCAACATCTGCGAGAAGATCCACCCCAGGGCAAGGCAGCAAGAGCCCAGGGGTCTTAGCTGAGGTCTTACTGAGTAGCAAAGTCAGGTGTAGACACTTGGATATAAAGGTGAACACAATTGTAGATTTACATGCAAATGCAGATATAGATACAAATTTAAATCTAATGTAAATATAAATATGAAGGGACATCTAAAAGCTTGTGTAAATGTTTCATTATTTTTTAATTATATTTTCCATGAACTTACTGAAATCCTCTCATGTATAAATTCAAATATACATAGGGACAGATAAAAATACTAAATATACACAAATACAAATGCATGTTGTGGTAGTTATATAATCCATTGTCAATTTGAGTCTGAAGAGTGAAGGGGTGGAGTTTGACCTGTCGATTGGGTCGCATCTTGATGATCTCATTTGGAGGTGCTGGAGAGATGAATAGCTCGCTGGAGGCAGGACACAGGCTCCCTCCCTGAGAGACATTCCTGTGGAAAAGACACATGGAACTACACTGAGTCCTGGAGCTAAAGGAACCACGTGGAGACCTACACCAGCACTGAGATGCTTACACCACCACTGGATCCATGAGACTTTCCACCCTCTGACCCATGGTCATCCTGTGTTTGGCATCATTGCATGTGTTTCATGAATCTGACGAGGAATTTTTAGATTTGTATTGGACATATGGGCTAATACCGGACTTATGGACTTGATATGGATAGGTTGGGATGTTTTCTCAATTGTTCTTGTATATAAAAGTTCTTTCTTATATACATATTAGTGTCTATGAATTTGTTTCTCTAGTCTACCCAGACTAACACACATGTAAATACAAATATATATGTATATATATATGAGTGTGTGTGTGTCTATATACATACATATACTAGGGAGCCTCAAGAAGTTCATGGAAAATGAAATGCAAAGATAATGGAATTTCCCCACAAGTTTTCCTACACCCACATCTATAGGAGTATGTATGATGTGTATATGTGATTGTCTGTGTGTCTCTCTCTACTCTCTTGTGGGTGTTTGCATGTAGATACCTTTGTGGGATTTTGTGAGATGCATACATATGTGAGTGTGTGTGGATGTGTGTGTGCATGTGCATGTGTATATGTGTATGTGTTTCTGAATGACTGTGACCCAGTGCAGGACTCAGCCCCACCAGCATCCATCTGCTTCTTCAGTCTTTCACTTGTGTTCATGTGGGCAGGTTCTCCTCCTCCTCCCTTACTCCTAGTCTGATCAACTGTGATGCATTTTCTTCCAAAACTCATATTGAATTGCAAGTGAAAGGGCATCCACCTCCACATTCTGAGAGCAGGCACCTTAACTAAGTCCGTGTCAGCTCCCTCTGAGTTCCAAGCAGGTCCTGACTCAAGGCCATGAATGCAGCAGAAAACCCATTTACTTCCCAACTTTCATTGGTAGCTGTCTTTCTTTTTGCAAACAGTGACTTGTTCAGGTGAGCCATTTCATCTGAAGAAACATAGCTTCATTATGAATTTTCAGTATAATAATTATGATTTCTGATACAATAGTGGTTTATGTGTCAATTATGATCAATTGTGTATCAATTATGTACCAATTATGGATTTCTGGCATAAAAACTTGAATTTTTTTGCCATAAAATCACACTGTCATTAAGTTGATTCTGTCCCTGTGTCATGCTCTGACACTGTATATCTTTACTGGAACAAACACCTCCTCTTTTTCCTGTGAAGCAGTGGGTACATTTGAACTGTGGACATTTCAGTTAGCAGTCCAACCCTTACCTGATACCTCCTTTCTATCTCTCTATTCTCCAATCTCTCTATCCAATCATATATATGATACATGACATATATTTCTCTGTCTAATATATCACACATTTATCTCTAACATAATACCTCATACATATGTATCTCTGACATAGCATCTCATACATATGTATTCTTCACCACCTGTCTGCCAGTACTGTGGTGACCTGTAGGCTTTGACGCTGGAAGACACACCACTGGTTTTGCACGTACTAGCATGGTCGCCCATGTTGGGTAAGCTTCAGCAGAGTTGGAGTTGTCAAAAACAAAGTGAAACACTTGAAGGTCAATATCCTAGACATTCCTGACCAATATGGATTGGTGTTGGCCATTTGAACTTGGCAACTATAGTCACTGTGCAGGGAAGAACAGCTTGACAAGGAACTGCATAGCCTCCATCTTCACAAAGCACTTATCCAACTCTATTCTGAACTGCAACTTTCTTAGGCAGAGAATCACTCCCACACATCTATAAGGAAGGCCAGTTAAAGCTGTTAGTCAAATTTAAGTACCAACCACTAACGTCAAAGATGAAGGGAACTTTCTCAATCTGATCACCATTCAGAACCACCCAAATTTTAAATTTCTAGCTGTTCCATGTGAGCTTTATTGGCCATGAGTGAACTGGTTGAAACTATTTCAGAGTCCTGTTCTAAATTAAGAAACAAAGATGTCACTTTGAGGACTAAAGTTCACCTGACCCAAGCAATGGTGTTTTCAACCACCTCATAAGGATGAGAAAGGTGGGCAGTGAATAAGGAAAAGCAAAGTCAAGTTGATACCTGTGGTTCATGATGTTGATGAGCAACATTGAAGATACACAACGAGAAGAACAAGCCAATCCTCTTTGGAAGAACCACAACCAGCATGCGCTTGTGGTGAGACTTCATCTCACATTCTCGACCGTTCTCAGGAGAGACCCATCCCCAGAGAAGGATAGCGTGCCTGGAAAAGTAGAAGGCCAGTGAGAAGGCGCAAGGCTCTCAAGAAGGGTTGTCACAGTGTCTGCACAGAGAGTGCAGGCTCCGGGCGACTGTGAGGACGGCACAGGATCGTGGTAGAGTGTCTCCTTCTCTTTCGCTTCAGGCCACTGCGAATGGAAACCAGGTAGGGCCGCCTGACCATGGCAGCTAACACAAACAGATAGCCCCTAACTTATGACATATCTGAGCTATGATGGCTCACACTAGGGTCTATTCTATTTGGCTGTGTACATACCATCATTAGCAATATGTACTACATACAATGTCGCAGTGTGTAATTGGCTGATGTGGCCATTCTCAGATGTTCACTTGCAAATGTTCAATTTTATAATTTGCTATTCAAAATACTGCCTTACAGTTTTCTAAACTAACTCGGGGGCTTCAGTTGCTTGAACGCATGGACCCAGATGCTGATTGTGTGGGAACAACTGCAGGCATAAGTGGGGGGCAGTGAGAGGCTGCCATGAAATACGCAAGGAAGGAACTCTCATGAGTTTTCTGTCTAGAAGCACCTCCCCACATTCCCAGGGTGAGCCCCATGATTTAGAGCCTTCCACAAATGGAATAATGATTGTATCTGCCCCGATGCCAGTGCAACCCAACTCTTCTTCAGCCTTGGAGCGCATTGTTATGACTTGTGTGTGTTATAGGTATGTCTGCATGAATTAAAATATACACCAGGTAAGTTTACATGCACTGTGTCTGACCTCCGAAAATAAGATCAAATTCATAAAGGCACTGATAAGAAAAGACAATAATAACAAAAACCAAAAAAATTAGGTATTTGACTTGCATCAGAACTAACTTATGATGGAATCATACAATGCAGCCCAACTGTCAACTGGAGACTATCTTAATATTCCTCTACCCCAACACACACACGACTATAAAAACTAAATTGGGGTCTGGCAAATGAGCAGTGGTGCTGTCCATGGGAGGGGTGCTCAGAGACTCCTGATCTGAGACTGTAGAAGGCATTGGACTCTGTTACAAGAATGCTCATCTCTGTGGTCAAGTTTAACTTATAAATTATTCACAGTAAGATAGTACCAGAAATGACTATTAATAAGGAGGAACAAAAGTGGCAAGACGCTATATAAAAGGTCTTTGAATACTGCCAGTCTCCCTCTTACTCATTCAGAAAAACAAGCAATTTCAAGTGTACGAACTATTTGCATCAGACTCATTGGTCTCGAGTAGCTAAAAGGATGTGTAAGACAGGGATCGTTGTCAGTGTTGTGCGTGTGTGCATGCACATGTATGTGCAAATGCATGCTGTGTGGGCTTCCAGGCTCAAGTCTGAGCCTGAGACATGCAGAGCATTGCTTTCTCTGCTAATGCAGCACCTTTAGATGACTTTAAACTTTAAAATGCACCGTATCATGGTAAATTGTAAGCTAGCACTCTCTCATTCAGTCATACAGCGCACTCCTCTTCCTTTCCTAAGTACACCTGATGGCCACATACGACAATCCATCTAAAACCCGAGACTCACTGCATCAAGCTGATGCTGACTCCTGGTGACGCTCTAGGGCAGAGGAGACCTGCCTGGGGATTTCCAGGGCTGCAACTGTTTATGAAAGCAGAAAGCCACCTTGTCTTTCACATCGTACACCCTAAATGCACACTAAAATAGCTCTTAGGGACAATATTAATCTCCTTAAGTAAATAGCAACCACTATTGACTGTGGACACAGAGTCTGCACTCTATGAAGCAGAGGTTGCTAAGCACTCAAGCAAGTGCCAACGATTGCCTTGCCATGTTATAAAGAAAGAAACGGCACACGATTCACTTGGGCTGGAGCAGGGTCCTGGAGAAAGAAGCAGCATTGTGCCCGATGGTGACGTGTGGTGGCAGATAAGATAACCCAAGGCAGGCAGGAAGGAAGAAGAATGTTGGCAAATGTTCCCATTGAGGCAGTTTGGCTGGGATACCAGGAGCCAAACAGGAAGAGGGTCCATCAGAGACGCAGCTGGGCGCAGCAGCTATGAAGTGCAGTCTCCGAGGTCAGCTGCCATGTGTGTGGGAGCCCCACTCTGTGCTAATGCCTGGAGGGGAGGGGAGAGAAGAGGAAGGGAGGGGAGGTGGGGGAAGACAGGCACTCAGCCAGCCCTGCTGCATATGGCAGGTATTACTCAGCGTGTGTTTGAGGAATAGACCTGGGATCTATAGAGGATAAGACATCCCTGAACTTCTGGGCAGAGTGTGTGCCCCAGCTCATTGACCACACAGCAAGATGGGGGACTCATATCATTACACAGTGTGCCAACATCATGTGCTGATACCTATGTCTTATGATCAGGTGCATCTCATGGTCTGAAAAATGCAGTATTTTGTTATATACACACATTCATATTTGGTGATATAGGGATTATGATCAAGTGGCATCAAACTGGTTTCCGCTCACAATGACCCAACAGAACTAAAACACATCACCCAGCCCTGTGCCATGTGCACAATTGTTCTTTGTGGCTTAGCCCCTGTTACAGTCACTGGGTCACTCCCTCTTGTCAAAGGCCTCCCTTCACTCCCCCTCCACTTTATCAAGTGTGTTTTTCCCAGGTACTGATCTCTCCTGACAACACATCCATAGGATGGGAGACAAGGTCTTGCCATCCCTGCCATCGGAGCCTTCTAATTGCACTCCATCCAACACAGATTTGTTTGCTCCTTTGGAAATCTAGGGTACTTTCAATATTCTTTGCCAGTACCATAATTCAAGTACAAATTAAATGGAAAGAAAACAAAAATCCTCACAACTTGACATAGGTAATATCATGATGAACTATGAAAAGTCTGGGAGTTGTCAAGGATTCCATCTTCCTGAGACCACAGTCAGTGCTCATGGAAGCAGCAGTCAAGAGATGAGATAGAGTATTGTATTGGACAGATGTGCTGTACAAGACTTCTTAGAAGGAGCACATCAGAGTGTTCCTTACAAGTGCGGATGGACGTCAGGAGAAACTGGTCCCCGGAGAAGGAGTCATACTCAGTGAAGTGCAGGGCAGTGACAAAGAGGAAGGCCCTCGATAAGGCAAGATGGATCCACCTGGGACTGCAACAGTGGGCTCAAGCACAACAATGATTGAGAGGATGGTGCAGGACCAGGCGCTGGCCCATGCTGTTGGACATAGGGTCACTCTGAGTTGGAAGTGATTCAACGAGAAGTAACAACAGCTACTACTACTACTACTACTACTACTACTACTACTACTACTACTACCAAATCACTGAGAATACTGGCACAGCCAACTTGGCCCCAATCCCTAGTGACCCTGTGTGTGACCATGGCTACTGCAGCACAGCATGGGACATGCTGCACACCCAGCATTGATTCCCCAGAGGATTTATGACCACAATTCTCCACGGTGGGCTTTGCACACTCCACTCACTCACCTCCCTTATCGGGCACACATTTCTAAACAGACCTGAAGAAACCCCTTTGTCCAATGTCTGTCCCCAAATGCTGTGGGAAGAGAAAAATGGCACTATTGTATATGGGTGTGGCATTGACAGCCTTGATGGGGGTCCTCCACAACCCTCCATTCGCATGCACGGACTCCTACCGGCTCCCTGGTGAGGACGTCATGGGCCGCGCCATGCTGTGCACAGGTTCGCTGTGGGCGCCTGATGATGGTGGCAGCAGCAACAGGAGGGAAGAGCCTGTGTTGTACAAACATGGCAGCCCTGCCACCAAGGAGGGCTGTGGAAAGGCCAGTGCAGAGTGGAGGAGACCACAGAGAAGCAGCATAGAGAGAACTCTCACATAGCTGGTGTCTGCAGGGTTGGCAGTGCAAAGTGTCTTTCTCAGGACAAAGCCTTCGTGGCGTTCTGATTTGGAAAAGGAATACCAACTCATTGCCTGGCATTTAGAAAATAATGAAGCCAAAAGGAGAGCAGGAATGTCCTGGCCAGCACGCCCAGCTCTCTGCGGTGTAGTTGCTCCTGGGGAGGGCTCACCACTTGCGGGACCTCACTCCCATGCAGCATGATGAGCTCTGCCTGGTCCGGAGCGTGTGCACAAGGACCCACATGTGGGAGTCCATCGTGGTGGCTGTCACGTTAATCCACTTTCCTTCCTCGGGCTCTCCCTCTCCCCCTTGACCCTCTCCCTTACCAAATGTGGTGTCAGCCTTCAGTGATTGAGCTCTCCTGCAGCATGGACGTAGCCAGCCAGGCAGACTGGGCTCTGTCCTTTCCTGTGGTCCGCTGAGCTGAGTTCCACACGTGGATGGCCAGGTGTTTGTTCCTAGCCAGTCTTAATCTGGGAGTCCAGCAGAAACCTGCCTACTCGGGTGAGCCAATACTTGGGGTGGGTGGGGGCAGGGAGGACTTCCAGCATCACAACACCCAAGCCACCGCAGTAGGCCCTTCCGGAAGAGTGGGGGTGGAAGGAGCAGATGTTTATGCCCTTGTCTGGGTGGGGCGATTGCTTCAAGCACATAGGCCAGGGACTGGTTCAGGGGCTTCCTCTGTCCTGGTTTTCCATGGTTCCCAAACAGGGACTATCTGTGACTGGCAGGGAGTTTTCTGAGCAGTGTTACTGACGAGCCTTGACCGACTTCTCAGGGGTTGCTGAGAAATAGCCTGAGTGCTTTTAGGCATCTGCGCCCTTTGGTCAACAGCCTCTGAAAACCATCTGGGAGAAGACTGTCCTAGAAAAGGCTTTACTTTATCCCCATACATCACTCCTGCTCTGTAATCCTCTGGCATCCAGGCATTATTACTGACTGGTAATTATTCCTCTTATTATATTTAAGATGCAAGCACTCCTTGAAGTGACTTACTGTTCATAATTAGAAGCTATGATTAAAGCAGCTCTAACGTTACCCTGGGGCTCTCTCTTCCACACGGAATGATTTCTGTAAAAGGGTCCGTGGGTGGCTTGGGAGGCAGCGGCTGGCCTTCTCTCCGGAAACCTCTGCTTCATTTACAGAGCTGCACAGATGTAATAGGAAGCTCCCCAACAGACCCAGAGCTTTAATTAAATGAAAGCTAACAATCTCACGCTGCCTTGGTCAGGCATTCTCTCACAGGACATCCTAAGGAGGCAGGAGCAGCAGTCGTTTGCATTTTAAAACCCAAATAGTAAAAGGATCTTAAAATGATTTTTCATTCTCTTCATGTGAATTTACACAAGGCCTTGCTGACATGTTACAGAGCAAGCACATCCCTCTGAGAACACATGTGTGCCTGACCCAGCCATGGGTGTCACTATCTCTGCAAGGGCCTGC
Source organism: Nesogale talazaci (assembly GCA_004026705.1). Taxonomy (NCBI): domain Eukaryota; kingdom Metazoa; phylum Chordata; class Mammalia; order Afrosoricida; family Tenrecidae; genus Nesogale; species Nesogale talazaci. The sequence goes on from PVJH01007303.1 coordinate 28,408, forward strand.
GAAAGCCAAGCGCTGCCTGAGAGAGGATGCACTGGACCTGTGGTGCTGGGGGGAAGAAGGCAGAACATTCCAGGGCCTGCCAGAAGGACAAACAAGCCTGTCTTGGAAAAAGAAGAGCAGCATGCTCCTCAGAGCCCAGGACAGTGAATCTTTGTCTCGCCTACTATGTGGGGTGGAGTGCCAGGAGACCCTGGTTCCCAGGCAAGGACATGCTCGGTCAAGGAGAGCAGCTGGGACCCTCGTGAGCTGGCTTGGCACAGTGGCTATAGCAAGGAGGTCCCTGTGCCCACTGCAGGATGGACCAGGCAAGGCCGTGTTTCCCTTGGCTGTACATCAGGCTCTGAGAGCCAGAATGGACTCAGCAGTGCCACTTCACACGGATAACAAGGCAATACAAATCTGGGGCCCAGTGCTACATTTTTATTTATGCTGCATGCAAATAAGCAGTCAATGAATGCCAGTCAATGGCAGTCAATGAATGCCATGAAATACAAGCATATAATATAAACTGGGGGTTTTACTCTTGATTTAAAAACTGAGCAGAAGTCAATAGCAATGTCTCCCACCAGGAAAACACCAGTAGGCATTGTTCCCGGGTGCTCAGGATTGGACTGTGACCCTGCCCGAGTTTCCGCTGGATGGCTGGAGTTTGCACCAGCAGGAAGAATCCTATTTGGAAATCAGGAGTTTCCTTCTCATATTAATGAACTCATTCCAGCGTTGGGTGGATCCTAAACCTGATTACTTCCAGGTTATGAAAAAAAGACTAGAAGTACAGGCACACGGGGGGCTGGACAGATCCCATGTGAGGGTCATTGTGAAGCCAAGGGACAGGTGCCCCCCAGGAAGAAGCCCAGGACTTCCCAGATAGGAACACACATTCCTGTCTGTCTTTAAGGTCACCTACTTGTCTCTGTGTCATACACCCAAGGCTAGGGTCTGTCGCTGTGTCTCTCTGAGGGAAAGGAGCAGGGATCCCCATGAGAGAAGAGAGGAAGGGAGACCAGCTCCTCCCTGACCTCCTCCCGACATTCACCCCTGCCCTGTGTGAACTGACCCTCCTCATACACCCCTGTCCTGTGTGTGCAAACTGATACTTTTCTGGTACTTGAGTGCAATTTTGCTGAGGGCAATTTAGAAGAGAATGTCAGTGTTTAGGACACTGGAGACATCTTCAATCTCCATTGAACCAGTCTATTGTTAATTCTTACAAAGACATTGTGCCTATTTGTCCACAGCCACCCCCGGATTACAGACATGTTTAAATATGTCATGTTTAGAATAAATCCAGGCATATATGAACGGATGCCCTAGTAACAATAACTTTTTAAAATGTTTTATTGGCATATAATTAATATATCAGATAGTTTCAAAGTTCAGTCATATGAAGAATTGTTCAATCATCACCAAAATCAATTTCAGAATATTTCTTTTTCTTTCTTGTTCTCATTATTAACTCTCCATTTCCCCCCATAGGTAATTATTAAGCTAGTTACTGTCCATACAGATTTTTGTATCCTGGATTTCATGCAGAAAAACATATAAAATAGACATAAAACAAACCATCAGCAATGACAAAAGAAAACTGAAAAACCTCAACCAAAAAGAAAGCAGAACTAAAGGTAAAATAACTTTACATTGAGTCAATAGGGACACCAGATAATAAGTTGTCACATTTTTACTTAACTGCATCTGCCATAGTCTACTTTGCAGTGCTCTCTGTCTGACAGCAAGGCTGTTCACATCCCTGAACAATGAGCAGAGGGAGTCACCAGGGGCTTAACCATTTGAAAATGCTACAAATAGATTTGAGGCTTCCACGTCATCCATAGCCTTCCGTAAATTGGGTTTCAGAACTTAAATACCATTCTCTCCTTGGGATTTAGATTCTATTATGTTCAGTCTTTGGATCACACAGCCTGGTGTATGTCTTCTATGTAGACTTAGTTGATGCCTCACTTAAATGGCTGCTTGTTTGAAAACAAGCCTTAAAACCCCATATGATGTTCTTTCTGATAGCCAGGCACCATCTGGTTTCCTCATCACACTTTGCTTTGCTCAGGCACCCATATGTTCAGTGACCTCTTCATGTGGTTGAGGATCAAGTAGGGTCATGTCTTAAGAACTAATTGTTATTAGACAAAGGCTGCTCTTAGTAGTACCACTATCTTTTTAATTACCCTCACTTACGGAAGCCTGGTGTCTCTGTAGGTAAGGACGCAGCTTCTGATCCAAAGGTTGGCATTTCCAACCCACCAGAAGATCAGGGAGGTGAACTGTTCCCATGAAAATCATATTTAATCTTGTGGCACAGTTCTAGTCTATTGACTTGGATTCCTGAGTCAGAATTGACATCACCAATTGACACTAGTGAAGTCGAGTGTTTCATTGTGATCTGTTGTGCTTTCTTCCCCTTCGTTCATTCAGCACATTCTCATCAAGTCCAGAGGAGTCACAGTGGAGGAGGCTTAGCCTCACTGAGCCTGTGCTCTGCCGCAGAAGACCTTGTTGTTGTTGTTGTTGTTGTTGTTAGGTGCCATCAATTGGTTCCAACTCACAGCAACCCTTTGCACAGCAGAGTGGAGCACTACCTCTCCTGAATCATCCTCATAATCATTTTTATGTTTGAGCCCATTGCAATCACCATGTCCACCCATCTCCTTGAGGGCCATCCTCTTTTTTGCTGCCCCTAAACTTTGCCATGCATAATGAATGCCCTTCTCCAGGGACTAGGATGTCTGACAATATGTCTATGTGTGTGAGGCAAAGTCTCACCATTCTTGTCTCTAAGAAGTCTTCTGGCTATACTTCATCCAAGACAGATTTGTTTGTTCTTTTGGTAGGCTCTTGAACTTCTACTCTAGGTGAAGTTCATTGCCATTCAGCCAATTCTGACTTACAGCAACCTTATAGGACAGAATAGAATTGTCCCTCCAATTTTCCAAGGTTGGAAGTCTTTACAGAAGTAGACAACCTCGTATCCTCTCAGGGAGCAGCTTATAGGTTTGAATCATCTACCGTTGAGTTAACAGTTGACAGCTTTGCACCACACATGTGAAGAGTAGCAAGCACTAAGGCAGGGAGGTGCAGTTGTGAACTAGGGAGAAAACACATTGAGGCAGAAGACATAGCAGGTAATTCAACCTTCTTGGAGTGAGTTTGGTAGCTGTGAGCTGAGTGTGAGCAGAACAGTGATCAACACCAACTGACATGGACAACACAGGTTACACTGGCTCTGTGACTGACAATGAGCTGGAAGTGAGAAGGTTTAGGAGATCAGCCAGGAAGCTGCTCTGGAACCCAACAGTGATCGCAGTGGAGATGGTGACAATAGTCAGATTAGAGATGGACTTTAAAAGTGGAGCTGACAAGTGGACCAAGCACTGCATGGGGAGGGTTAAAACTACAAACAATATGCTCATGTGAATAACATCAGAAGGGACTTGAGGACTGTGTCAGGAAAGTGGAGCTTGCATTTAGATACCAGTCACATCCATAAATGGTCAAGCAGCAGAGCTGTCTGAGCAGGATGTATTTATGGTGAGTAGTCAGCCCTGGGGTGGTTGAGAAGTCATATGACCAGATGGCATAATCGGGGAGAGATTCAAAGCCTCAGTCCTCAGTCTGCCACCATTCGGAGCATGGGTAGAGGGAGATGAGCACAGTGGGTTTGTGAAGGCATCCAGCAGACTCAGAAAGGATGCGTCTGGGTGCCGCTTGGAGCACAGTCTCAGTGGACAGAATGAGCATCGTGCGCCTGACTTTAAGCTAAGGATCCTACAAGAGCCATCACTGCAGATACCTGAAGGGCCATGATGGACCCAAAGACTCCCCACTTTGGGAGTCAAAGATGTCACTTCAAAATTGTTACCCCTGGTGACCCATTTGGATAAAAGCCTTCAAGAGATCAAGTACTATCATTCCACAAGAGATATAGTAACACCCTGCAATGCGAGTATACAAAGTGAGCCTTTACAGGCAATCTTTCAAAGTTATTGCACATAGAACGGAAGTTCAAGGCTATGAAATACAGAAAACGATTATATTCTGGAACGTTTCTCATTCTATTTCAACTTTCAAAATGAAGTCTTTTGCACCAGATTTTCTGCTTGTGGTCCTATTTCCTCCTGCACCTGCATCAGCAATCCTGCTCTCATTCGTCCAGGTCTCTTGTCTCTGTGAGGGCCTGGAGGCTTCACCACTGAGAGCAGAACTCCAGCAGGGCTCGTAACTAAGTCCCAGAGCAGATGCCCAACCAATCATCATAAAACCCTGTTTAAAAATGGAAATAAGAAAGCTTAAATGGAAGACTACAACTCCAACACAACCGCTCCCTTTCCCTGCGTTGATTCTGACCTGCAGTGACTTATAGGACAGTGCAGAACTGCCCCTTGGGGTCCAGAAACTGTGCCTCTTTCTGGGAGCAGACAGCCTCATCTTTCTCCCGCATGGTGCTGGACGGTTTCAAACTGCTGGCCTGTGGTTAGGAGCCACACTGTAACCCACTAGGCCACCAAGACTCCTGAGGACGAGGATGTCGGTGATGGCCTGCCTCTAAAAAGTAAGCATTTGCTTTTCCACTGTCATGTCAGCTAGCAACATCCCCCTCCTCCCACCCCCACCCTCCACACATTGATTCTAACACACAGTCAGTCTAAGAAAATCTGAGTAGAACTGTGCTCTGATGACTGATCTTCCAGACATCAGTATCCAGGGTTTCTCCCGAGGAGCCAGAGGGGCCTTGAACTGCAGCCTTGTGCTTAGCAGCGAAGCACGTATGGGAGCGGCATTCGCAGCCCAGCTGTTGCTCGTGGGTAGAGGGAATGTTGGACTATGAAGTGACCACAAGGTCCTTTCAATCTTCCAGGAATAAACAACAAAGACGAAAGATCAAGAACAAGGGTAGTCAGTGAGCGCTTTCAGGAAGGTTAAAACTCAGCATGATAGAAGGTGCTGTGCATCCGGTTAAAAGCAATGAAGCGGTCCCTTGGGGTCTCTGGAAAGCATGAGAGGCATGCAGAGATGAAGCTCCTTGAGGGAGGGAACTTTGGTGCTAGGATATGACAGGGCAGGGCGCCTGCCCCGCCTGGTGGTCTTGCCATCCAAGAGCACAGCAGTGCTGAGGCCAGAAGGCCAGGAGTCGCTGGTGGGAAGGGAACGGAGTGGGTCCTGTGACCCTGTTGGAAAGCACGGCCATTGATCCCTGTCGCAGAGCAAGGCACAGGGCCTGGGGGGGGGGGGGCTGGCCAAGGGTCAGGAGGACTTCTTGTTACAAGTGTTTGAGTAGAAAGAAAAACAGACTCGTGCCAAGTGGAGATTAAAGCAAAGAGCAGAACCAAACAGAAAGCAGCTGCCACATCATGGCACATGCCCATCTCATGCCCACCCCGACTCACATGCCCATGGAGCCCGAGTAGAGGTGGGTCCCATGAAGCCTCCAAACACTGAAGTGCCAGGCCTTTCTCTGTGAAGTGCTGGGTGGGCTCAAACCTCCAATCTTTAACTGTGAGCACTTCCATCCCCCGGGAAGACCAAAGTTGAGCACATGAGCCAGAAGCCCCACCCCTCTTTAGTTGTCTGACCAAGAAAAGGCTACGTGGAGATTGCATGGCTGGGAGGCCAGTGGGTGCAGAGTCTTGTGCATCCAGTAGCAGTAGAAGCATCCCGGCTCTGGCAGGGGTCTCCCCATGGCTCCTCTTTTCCAGGGCTCAGGATCCATCGGCAGTATCCATTGGCAGTAGAAGTATCTCAGCGATGGTAGGGGTCTCCCTGTGGCCTCCCAAGCATGCCAGCACTGGCAGGAGTCTCCACGTGGCTTCTCTGACCCCAGACATTTGGCTCCATCAGGGTAAGCCCATGTGGCTTCTCCTCCAGCTCCTTCAGTCTCCAGGAATCAGGATCTGTCAGCATACTGTCATCTCATCTTGTCAGTGGTTTGTCTCCAAGAAACTGAGTCTCTGATCTCTCATCCCCACGGAGGAAATATCAAAGATTTCCCAGAATTCCAGAGAAAGCCATGCTCACCCAGAGGCCTCATTGTCTATCTCCAGATTGACAAGCTAGACTTCACCCCTACACTCTTATTCAAGTTGGCACCAGAGTATGCGATTGCCATACCACGTAGAGATCCCACACATTTCTAGGTATAGACAAGTGAGTGCTTCCAGTGTTTCCTCAATTTGCTGAATGACTTCAAAGGGCATTCCGTCAGTCCCTAGACCCTTGTTCTTCACTAACGCATTCAGGGCAGCATGAATTTCTTCTTTCAAACCCATCAGTTCTTGATCATATGCGACCTCATGGGTTGAACGGTGACCAGTTGGGCACAGTGACTCCATCTTCTTTTGATGTGCCCGATAGGGTTAGATATTTGTGAATAGAATCATTTACTTTTTCAACTTGAGACCTGAATTTGTCTCAGCTTTTCCATCTTGAGAAGTGCTGGGCTTGCTCTTGTCTTTTTTTTTTTTTTTTTAACCTTCATGCCTTTGCACATTGCACTACAGCACTGACTCATCCTTCTTTAGTTCTTCCACAACACTTCCTCTTTCTTTCCTTTGGCACTTTCTGTTCGGCTATTTTACTTCATCTCTTCCGTTTGCTTGAACTATTCTAAGTTTCACAGCAAGTTTCAGCATCCGTTTTGGTCTTTTCTTTCTTGTGTTTTTAAGGACCATTTGCCTTCTTCATGTATGATGTTCCTGATGCCATCCTACAAGTTATCTTGTCTTTTGTCATTAGTGTTCCATGCGTTGCATCTATTCTTGAGGTGTTCTCGACATTCAGATAGGGTACATTTGAGGTTGCATTATAGCTCTATTAGAATATTCTTCCATAATTCAGAGCATTAACCAATGGGGCAGAGCACAGCATGTGTAAATCCTCAAATAATGTGAAAACAGCTAGAACAGAAGAATTATAGCTCATCACTTGGAGTAAAACTCTAGAAAAGAAATATTAATATAATGCTCACTAACAGAGAGCAGGATCCCAGGTGGTGCAGCAGGTTAAGGGTTGAAATTGTAACTTCAAAGGCAGCAGTGCAATCCCACAAGCTGGCCCATAGGAAAATGATGTGGCAGTCTGCTTCCATAAAGATGAAAACGTCCAGAGTCACTGCCAGCCAGTCGATTCCACCTCAGACGATTCTAGAACCACCGTGGAGTGGAGCAGTTCTTCTATGTCCTGTAAGGTCCCTGTGAATCAGAATCCACTAGATGGAGGTAGCTTTCCCAGAAAACAGGGAACTGCCAGAGGTTCAGGCTGGATTCAGAAGAAAAGGAACAAGGGATATATATCATTGTTGATATCAGGTGGATCTTTCCTGCGAGCAGACAGTACCAGAAAGATAGTTGCGTGTGTTTTATTGACTATACCAATGCATTGGACTGTGTGGATCATAACTCACTATGGATGACCTGGAGAAGAATGGGACTTCCAGAACACTTTGTCGTGTTCATTTGGAATTTGTACATGGATCAAGAGGCAGCTGTGTGAACAGAATAAATTCATAGTGCATGGCTTAAAATCAGGAAAGGCGTGTGTCAGGGTCGTCAGACTTATTCAGTCTGTATGCTGAGTCAATATTCAAAGAAGATGGACTGGATGAAGAACAATGTGGCATCCAGATTGAAGGAAGGCTTATTAACAACCTGAGGTGCACAGATGACACAATCTTGTCTCCTGCAGGTGAGAAGGAATTGAAGCGAGGGTTATAGCCTTCAGTAAGGGTCATAGCAATAGGAAAGAGGCCTACACCTTCACAACTGGACCAATAGGTAACATCATGCTAAATGGAGAAAAGATTGAGTTTTCAAGGATTCTGTCTTGCTGGGATCTACAATAAATGCTCACAGAAGGAGCAGTGAAAACATCAAAGATGGCACTGAGTAAGACCTCTCTAGAGTATTGAGGAGCAAGGATGCTGCTTGGAGGGCTAAGACGCACCTGACCCAAGCCAAGGTATTCTCCACTGCCTCATTTGCAGGCGAGAGTGGGATATTGAATAAGGAAAACCAAAGAAGAACTGAGGCCTTTGGATTGTGACGCTAGGTGGAAGTTTGGACTGCAACATGGACTGCTACAAGGACAAACCAATTTGTCTCACAAGTACAGCAGCCAGAGTGCTCTTTAGAGGCCAGGTGTGTGCGACTTCATCTCATGTGCTTTGGACACGGTGTCAGGAGAGACCCTCTTGTCCCTGGAGAGGATATCATGTTTGGAGAAAGGCCTGGACAAGATGGATTGCCACCAGGGCAGCAAGAAGAGCTGAAGCACAGACATCATGGTAAAGCCAGGCGGAGCCGGGCAGTGCTCCCTTCTGTTGTGTATGAGGGCAGATGGGCTGGAACCAACTCGCTGTCACCAGCGATGGGCACACCACCACAAAGGGCTTCAGAAGTTTTGTGGGAAAATGGAAGGGAATGATGATGAGACCTTTCCTTGCATTTGGAAGCCCCTTGCACATCTCCTGTGGACACCAGCTGCATCTTTTCTGCAGGACCCAGTGGCTGCCGGCTGGGTGTGACTGACACAGTGCAGACTGAGCATTCCCTCTCCTTGAGGTTGGTTCTCCAGTCGCCTCCTCTCTTCTCGGTTCTTATAATTATTTTCCCCTTCCCTATTAATAGATTGTTTTTATTATTCCATCTGAGTTCCTCTTTTCTCTTTTAGTTATAATCATTGCATTCTTGTTTCAGTGCTCTTCTTTAAAGTGACAGCATGCGGTTAAAGCTCAGTATGTTTTCCCAGAATTAACCTTTCCGTTGCCATGATGATGTGAGAACTTCATGGTCCTGTGATTCCCTGTCCCTTTCCTGTCACTGATGCTAGCTGGACCATAGGCGTTATTCCTGCGCGTGCTTTAAGCCTTAAAGTTGCATTGTTATTAAGGTCTCCTTTCCCTCCTATAAACAAAGAAGCCATGGTGACCTATTGTTCTGAGTCAGGGTTCTGGGGCTCTCTGGATGGCAGACACCCTCCCTGTGGAGCAGCCATGCTGTGTCGATGGAGGCGAGGTCCTGCTGCATGGCAGGTAAGCACTGAGTATCCACAGGGCGAAGCGGGCCGATCCTTCAGTTAAGGAGGACGGCTGAGAAAATCCTTTGCACTGTACATACTGTCAGCTAAGATAGATCAGGGGCAGCTACTAGGACGATCTTGGCAGACACAAATTGCCAGACCTTTATTTCAGCTTTCTGCTGAGAGGATTTGAACCATCTGCTTTGAGGACCCTTGCCAACAGCAAACTGTTATTCCACCCCCTCCCACCCAACAACATCAGCTCAGAACGACCCTGTAGAATAGAGAGGAGGGTCGCCACGGGGTCTGCAAGGCTGTCCCCTTGGGGAAGGAGATGGCCTCATCTCTTTCTGTCAGAGCTGCTGGCATGTTCAAATCTCCATCTGTGAGGAACCACACCATCACCCTGCCCTGGGCTCATCCTTCTCTCCTGAAGTCTGAGTGGCTGATTCCTGCCCATGTCTCACCTGCAATACCCCGGACGAGGTCACACCCACAGAGGCCCACGGTTACCCAGGACAGCGCAGCACTGCCCCTGGGTTTCCATTCTGTCAGTATATAATGAAGCAGAAAACACTAGCTTTCTCTGGCAGACTGATGGTGCATGGACCCTGGAGCGTTCTCCACCCAGCATTGGCCCACTGCACCTCGGGGCTCCTTTCTCAATGGACTGAGTCTCCGTTATGACATCTCTGGCAGCCACATGTTGGTGACAAGCACTGTCCACAGTCATGGATCTGATGCTGTCTCCATGCCTCTGTGCCACTGCCTACCAGGAGACCAGCATTTAAAGCTGCCAGCTGCTGGTGGGAGAAAGAGGAGGCTCTGCTCCCTTAGAGACCGCTAGCCTTGAATGCCCGGTTGACTCAGCAGCAGTGGGTTGGTTTGGGCTCCTGCTCTTCCTCTGACCACGTGGCTAAGGCTATTTCTCCAGGTGCCAACCCTAGAGGTGCCCTTTGTTCACATGTTACAGACCTTTCCCACTGAGAATGCACCCATACCCTGGCTGCCGCTCCCCCGACAGCGATGTTCCCTCTGTGTGCCGATGCTGCGCTGCAGCCACGTTGTCTTTGTGCTCCTCCTGCCTGGCTACTCAGAGGTGTCTGAATATGTGGATGGCTGTCTTTCAACCATGCAATCTCCCCTTTCTCTCTTCGAACGCCATCGCAGCCCTTGCTCCTTCCGGTGACCCACGGGCTGCAGAACAGACGGGGCATGCGTGCTTCTTCTTGTTAGCTGTGGTGCGTGATTGCAGTGAGTCACGAGGTGGAAATCCCTGTCATATAAACTGGCCCACACTCTTATCGGTGTTTACTTTTACTTCCCGGACGCCCTGGTTGAGCAGGCCGCCATCAATAAGCACATCTTCAGCGCAGCAACCTCGCTATTTATGGTTTTGTGGGGCTTCCATTAGGGCCTTTCAAGAATGTCCTAAGGACAGGAGATGTTGCCAAGTGTGTCTGTGCCTGGTCTGGACTATGTGTAGAGAGACACAAGAGTCAGACTCTCTGAAAGCATTTCAATCTCTCTACCACTCAAGCTGCCCCACAATGGCCTTCAGACGTCTGAGAGAGGAAGGGCACATTGCTAATTCAGAAACACCAAACTCCTCATTGTTCTCAGGCTGATTCCCACGCACAAGGGCCTCTAAGACAGAGTGGAACTGGCCCTGTGGAAGGGCTTGAGACCTTCGAGAGCCTTCATCTCACCGGAGCTGAACGCCCTGCCCCATCTCCTCACCTCGGAGTGGCTGGCAGTGCCGAACAGCCGACCTTGTGGTTACAGCTCACTTGGTGGCCCATGACACTACCAGGGCTCCTTGCTAATTATAGATCTCCCAACAAAAAGGCTTACAGTGCCTGTGGTTGGCATGTGTATTCAAAGTAGTATTTTCAGTCACATGTTACTGAGCAATAGCATATCATTTTATTCAATGTGGGTGCTATAAAAGGAGAATGGAGCAAAGTTGTCAAAAACTGACAGCTACTTCATTTTAGAAAATATTGGTGTTCCTTCTCATTTTCTTAGAAGCAAACAGAACATTCTGTCATTGCTATTAAACTTCTCTTCGGCAAAACCTCTTTTGTAAATAAAATATTCAGGCAATGCTATCAAAGCAGAAAAATAATATAGATTGCAAAGTCTAATTTCCAGGAAGCAGAACTGTTAAAACGTGTCTGTTTCTACGTCTATTTCAATGTGTTTTCCCCTGTAATTATCTTTGCTTCCGTGGGCAGGGCACAATAGCAGGCTTTTCTCCTAGACAATTCAGTAACTATGTTCTCCCTCATAATCACATAGGGAGATGGCAGCCATGTAACATAAAAGCCAAGAGTTCAAAGGTTCTCTTTCATTTCGTTGACTGCTTTATATTGGGCCATTGGTGCGATTCGGTTGATGTAAGTCTTCACCACAATGAATAGCATGCACTTCGGGGACTGGCAGGAATATAATGCTGATTTCAGTCATATGACTCCAGAGGTAAGTATGTGTTGAAGACAGAAGACAAAGAGATCAGAAAGTGTGGAATTAAAGAATAACGTTCCTTGTTTGCTTCCCCACCCCACCCCTTCTTCAATAAAGACACTTCAAAGAAATCAGAAAAGACAGGAAGATGCCCAGATAATACAAATGAAAATTGTCTTCTGTAATGTCAGCAGCGAAAGGAGCCCTGTTGTGGCTCGGCAGAGGATGCCGGCAGCTTGCTTGTGCGGGTGGCTTCTGACTCCCGAGAGCAGACTGCACAGGCCAGGACCTCCCATGAGCTGCTGCCACTGTCTCCATACAGGGCCAGGAGGCAGGCTTTCCACCCAGAGACAGCTGATGGTTCTGTAATGCTGGCTTTTATGTTTCTTTAATTTGTTCTTTAATTGTGTTATTGGGGGGTCTTACAATCCATCCATCCATCCATTGTGTCAAGCACATTTGTACATATGTTGCCATCATTTCCAAAACATTTTCTATTTGAGCCCTTAGTATCAGCTCCTTTCCCCCCCTTTCCACCCTCCCTAAGGAGCCCTTGATAATTTATATATTTTTTCATGTCTAACACTGTGCAATGTCTCTCTTCACCTACATTTCTGTTGTCTGTCCCTATGGGAGGGGCTATATGTAGATCATTGTGATTGGGTGACCCTTTCTCCCCCCACATTCCCCTTACACTCCTGGTATTTCTACTTTCATTATTAATCCTCAGGGGTTTATTTTCTTTTGCTCTGCCTTGTTTTTGTGCTTATTATTGTCTCTCCATGTCTATCTAAATAACATAGGTGGGATAAACAATCTGAGGTGAGCCTGAGTCTCATGTGTTGTTTTCTTTTGTTTTGTGATAGCCAATTTAAGAGAACAGCATGAGGGTCTGAAATTTTGTTTCCTGCTCAGGAAACATGCCACAGAAACTGTTGTGATGTTGAACACAGCTTATAAGAACAGAACTATAGGAAAAACTCAAGTTGTCTCCTTTCAAATAGGTGATATGTTGATTGAGGACAAAACTTTGTTTTGGGTGTCTGTCAACTTCCCAAACAGATGAAAATGTTGGCTCGTAGTGCATTTGGAATTTGTTCTACCAGGCCAGACTGTTTATCAAGCTTTCTATTTAGAAATTATCAAAAGATAGTGTAATAGTGTGTGACAAAGAAGACCTGATTTGCGGCACACGAGGGACTGGTTTTGCCATCATGACAGTGCGCCTGCTCATGCAACCTTCTCAGTGTGTCAACTTTGGGCCCAAACCAGCACGCCTCTCTTGCTCCATGCACTTTATTCACCTGACCTCACTTTTTGCGTCCACAAATGCAGAGGGACAGAAAGGACAGTGATTTAATGACTTAGAAGAGGTGAAGAAAAAATGAAGGAGGTGCCATCCAGATGAGTCAGAAAAATGTTTCCAGTGATGGTGCCCAGCTATCAAAAGATATAGCCTCCTGGGTCTTAAAGGCTTGAAGATAAGTGGATAGCTAGCTCAGAGACAACAAAACCCACATGGAAGACACACACCAGCCTGTGTGACCACAGGAGTTGATAAGATCAGGTCTTAGGTACCAAAGAACAAAAAATCATTTCATTGTGAATGAGGGGGAGTGTGCCAGGGGTCGCAGGGAGGAGACGAGTGAGTCAGGGTGCAGTACAGCACTGATGAAACATACAACTTTCCTCTAGTTCTTTAACGCCCCTCCCCCCCAACATCATGATCCCAATTCTACCTTACAAATCTGGCTAAACCAGAGGATGTACACAGGTACAGATAAGAGCTAGAAACACAGGGAATTCAGGACAGATAACCCCTCAGGACCAATAATGAGAGTAGCCATACCAGGAGGGGAAGGGGAAGGTGGAGTAGAAAGGGGGAGCTGAGCACAATGATCTATACTTAACCCCCTCTCTGAGGGACAGACAACAGAAAAGTGGGTTTGACAGTGTAAGACATGAAAATAATAGTAATAATAATTTATAGATGACCAAAGGATTGTGAGGGAGGGAGGATGGGGAAAGGAGGGGGGGGGGGGAAGAATGATGATCTGATACCAAGGGCTCAGGTTGAAAGAAAATGTTTTGAGAATGATGAGGACAACAAATGCACAAATGTGCTTGACACAATGGATGGATGTATGGATTGTGAAAATTGTAGTATGAGCCCCGAATGAAATAATTTTAAAAAACAAAGGAAAGGAAAACCGATATATGGGGGGGGGGGGTTTGTTTCCAAGAATGGAGTCACAGATTTGACAGATGTATTAAGTAAAATGGAGAGTACTTTGAAGATAATAAGATTGTTTTGTTCAAACAACAAGAACATTGCTTTGAAAATTTAAAAAATCCATTGTGTTGGGGGCATAACCCCTGCTATATCTAAGAAAGGACTCTATATCCAGAAAGAAATACAAGTAACCTGGCCCCGCTCAACTCACATTCATGGTGAGAAGGTAGCTGGAGGCCCCTCCAGATGTGATGCTGGACTCTGGGAGACCACGGGCCAGTGGGTGCAGAGTCACATGGATGAGTCAATAGGACTGTGGCAGAGTCCCAACAGCTACCCAGGGCGGAGTGGGGGCCACACAGGCCAGTGGCCTAGCCCTGGACACAGAATCCAGGTGAGCAGGAAGGTGAAGAGGGGCAAGTACAGAAAAAGAGCTCTGTTCTTGTCAATGATGCTAGTGGGTTGGCCAGCCACAGCCCCAAGCAGGCCACCTCAGGCATTGACTCCAGCCCTCCTGTCACACAGGCACACCACGTTGACATGAACACTTGCCATCACAAGCCTGTCACACGCGCACATGCTGTTGTTAGGCTACCATATGTTCCTTGGTTTTCACTTGCTGACTCTGCTGGCTCGGTTGGGGTCTGCATCTCTGAGGTCTCTGACAAGCTTATTGGGCGCTGCATCATTGCACAACAAACAAGCACTGGCCCGCCCAGGGGTCAGGGCTGCCAGAGCCCCTGCTGCAGACACCGGCTCTCCAAGGGCCTGCTCCTTCCCTCACCCTCAGTTTCACCAGCTAGGATGACCTGAGCTGCCATAGCTGCTGCTTCCTGTTGAGCCATTTAGCAGGAATCTTTCCCTTGGCAATAAGTCTTTTTCTTGTAACAGTTGCAGTGACTTTTTGAATTTTGTCACCAGTGCATAACTTTTCTGTTTAACCAGTTCCTTAATTTGGAGGATCGTTTTAATCCTCCGATGGACTCACACTCTTCTACTTACTCCCGCCCTGCCTTTGTGGCTCTCACAGGTCAACCAACATCACTGTTAATTACCCCGGGCTGATGCAGCCTTGATGACAGCAAGGTACCCCTAAAGGTGGGGTACCTTCTCAGACCCCACTGAAGCCCCTCTACAATGGAAGGGGTTCCCTGGGTGTGGCCTGCAACATCCTTATTTAAAGCGAGAGATAAAAAGAGAGGGGGCCACAAAGACAGAGGGACCAGAAGGGTACTCCTACTTCAGACACAGGGAAAGACTGAGGACATCCAAGAGGATGTTCCTGGAGACCTCTGAAGGAAGCCAGGCGTGCAGCAGGTGAGAGGATCCAGGACCTTCTCCCACGCAGTGAGCCTGCACACACACTGAAAGCCTTGCCTTCAGGCTCACACCCTGAACTTGTCCTTCCAGCCCTGAAAGGAGACAGTCTCCCCGCCAGACCAACTCCCAACCCACAGCACCCCAGGTCCCTTATGAGACAGGAAACCATGTCAAGGTCTTCTCTGGCCAAAATCTACTTAGATGAGGCAACAGGGAAATCCCAGGCTTTGGTACTGAAAGTGAACTATTTAATACCCCTCTTCCAGCTGCCTTTTGAACCCTGATGGGCCTGGGTAGGAGAAGGTATGGGAGAGGCTGCTGGCATTCAGTGGTGAGTGCTTGTCAACAGGCGTCATGTGAGCTCTATCCTGCTGGGTATAGTGTGAGCTCTCTCAGAAGCCTGGCAGGGGATATCATCACCAGCAAGAGCCAAGAGTGCAGCGCATCCTGTGGACACTGAGATCCCTACACCTTGGGTCTCTTGACCCTGGGAGTCGCTGAGACAGCTCATGAGACAAGCAGGGGACCTCCCAGCCCACGGAGCAAGTCTGGCCAAGTGCTGTTGGGCAGGAGACTGGCTTGTGGAGTGGGGAGCTGTTGGATACTGGGTCAGAGGAGCTGGTTGAGGTTTACAGTGGAGTGGGCTGCCCTTTGGTCATTTATTAGCAGTCAAAAAAGCACTTTATAACACATCCTGAGTGAGTAACACATCTTGTATTCTGGGCATTTCTCACATGAATTGTAACCTGCTAACTTCCTTTCTAAGCCCTTAGTCACAGATACTGTCTGTGAGTTCTGTGTGGCCATGACGTTGACTCTCAAAACCAAGAAGAAAAGGGAAGTCCTACGGGGAACGGGCTGAAAAGGTGAGCTGCAGAGCCAGAACAGTAATCCATAAATATTCACATAGGTGTCACAGTGTTTGCTGGCATAAAACAGCCTGGTTCCCAGCAGTGGGGATGTTCTAAGCAGGCCTGCTAAAGATATTAAAGTTTATGCAAATGTTAATGTTTTATTTCCTGGCTTTCTATCCCACACTTCTTAATTTATTCTGAAAGTCCAAAACCATTCTCTCCATCTGTATAGATTGTGTATCTTTTCATCTGCCATTCTCATGTTGCCTTCTTTCTCAACAGTTAAATCACTGATTGCTTCCATTATGAGAGAGAGAGAGAGAGAGAGAGAGAGAGAGAGAGAGAGAGAGAGAGAATAATAATTTGAAAATGCAAACAAGAACCTTCATCTCTTTACAAAAAGCTCAGCAACTCTGGGTTCTTGTCCAACAGGAACATACATTTGACCTTGGTCTGTAGTAATGTAACATGATGCCTATTAAACTGTTTAACTGCAAGATCAGCTGTTCAAGCAGTCCTTCGATGCCCCACAGAGTTTCTCTGAGCTAGAGTTGACTCAGTGTGGGGAAAAGAACGGTTACCCCCAAGTTGTTTCCCCCAAATATACACCTAACTTAAGCTGTGGCATATGACTATACACTTGGAGGTCAATGGAAGTAGGTCAGGAGCTATTCTCCCAATGGGCTATCAGTCATCTAGAGTAATCAGACTTCATAGTCTGTCCCACCCTAAGTAGGGCCCACTCCCTTCTGGTAAGGATAGCAGTAGACTACTTCCTTGTAGTTGTCCAGGGATGTCAAGCCTACCTAAGGATGATCAACATTAAGGCCACCATTTGAATCTAGGATTCGCATTTCTTGTCACTTGTATATCCCTGGTTCTTCCCTGTGTACACCCCAAGCTCATTCCCTTCCTGTCACTGTATATCCCCTTCCTGTGTGTATGTGCCTATTGCATGGCCTCTTCCTGTGATGTGTGATTACCTGTAATCACGTACACAAAAGACATTTAAATCTCGGTTAGCAATAAACTTTCTCCCTCCAGTTCGCTCTTCTGCATCCTCAGGACTCTCTCTCCACATGGATCACCAAAGGAGGCAGAGGTGAGCATTGCTGCCATGAAATGTGTCTGACTCCATTACTTCTATCTCTTGTAATATCTATGACTTTACTATAATCTTACTTATTATCGCTGTTGAATTGTGCCTACTAGATCAATGATGATGTGTTAGGGGCTGGTTCCTTAGTGGCAGTGAGCTTGGTTACACCTTTGCAGGGCTTCTGCAAACACAGTGCATGAACACTTGAAAGTCAACAGGTCAAACCCATGAGAGACATGCACTATGAGAGGCAGGCATGACAGCCTTGGAAGCATCCAGGAGAATTATACTCTGCCATAGCATGGGGTCACTAAGAGTTGGAATTCACGCCATGGAAGTGGGCTTGAGGGAGCCTTTTGGTACTGGCACCCTCATTCAGAAGCAGTGCCCCTCCCGCCTGTCCGAGGACATGTGGACACTATCGTTCACCAGCTGCTGTCCAGCGGCTCCTGGTGACCCTGTGTGTCGAAGCAGAACTGCGTCCGCAGGGACTGCAGAGACTGGGTTTTCTGAAGGAGGCCACCCCATCTTCTGGTCGGGCTTCCCTTGCAGCTTTGCAGGCAGCTGCCCGCCATGTCAGCAGTTGGAATCACCCATACTCCTTGTTCACCTCTGGCCTCTTATGGATCTGTTTGGTCTCTGCTCCCCTATTCATTCTTCAGATGTTCTCATGGAGTGCACTCTGTCTGCAGGTGACTATCCCACAATGATTAGTGTGGAGGGGCATTTATATCGCCGATAGAATCGGCCAGGAAGTCTCCAGCACTGCTAGTTCTGTGCCCTAGGCTCTAGGGTGCCTCCCAAGAATGTATCTGCTCTCCAAGTCTGCTCATTTCAATCATTTTTGTAGCTTCCACAAACATGCAACTAAGACCATTAAAGGGGGGAGAGGACATGAGAGAAAAGGGACCCATGAGAACAATGACATTTTCATGGGGTGAGGTTTCTTGGCTGTGTTTCTATGCTTTGTTGTTGTTGTTGTTGTTGTTGTTAGGTGCTGTCAAAACAGTTCTGACTCACAGACCAAGGTTCCATGAACAACAGAGCAAGCCAGGCCCTGCCCCTGCCATCCTTACAATGGTGATGTTTGAGCCCAGGGCTGCAGCCGCCCTGTCTCCATCTCATTGAGAACCCTCCTTTTCGAGGACCCTCTACTTTACAAGCCTGATGTCCTGCTCTTCTGATAACCTGTCTCAAACGCATGATATGGTGGCAACCTATGTGCAAATTGCTCCATACAGTTGATGTTTGGAATGATGTTACAGTTGTAAGAAAACAAAGTTAAGCACATGAGATGAAGGCTCATTTTCAAGGGGCACCCAGGCTGCCCCTCCTCTAAGGCATGTGCTGTGTGTTTATGCTGCTGGCAGTTCCCAGTGCTCCAGTTTCTTCCTACACTGTTATCCCTGGGCACCATCTTGCCCATTTGCTTTCACATGCACAGATGGTGGTTGAGTCAGGCACACCTTATCTTCAAAGTGACATCTTTGTTTCTTAATATTTTTGGTCTTTTGCTGCAAATATTTCCTGATGTTGTAAATTATAGGATATCTTGATGTCAGCTCCCATGACCATGGATTGAAGATCCCAGTTGTGTCAGGCAGGGTTTTCTTAGAGAAATAAAATCAGGACACTAGTAATTCTTTTTATATAGTTATATATAGAGAAAGGTATATAAGATAAGAAAGAAACAGTTAACTGTCTATAAAGCAATACAGATTGCTCGGTGTAACTCACTTGCATGAGGCAGCTAGAAGACTGGCGGTCCTTCAAGTCTTGAGTGCCACTGAGCAGTCCTCTGTAGAGCAATTCAGGCCATCTGGTCACAGGCAGCAAACAGCAGAGCAGGTCACCAACAGTCAGCCAGATGACAGAGTCCAACAGTCCCCAGCTCAAGAGATGTATGTCCCAGGAGCGTGGCGAAGCAGGGCTTGAAGGAACCTCAACTCACAGCTCCACAGTCCACAATTAGGTGTCCCACGGGTAGTGTTGCTTGGAAGTCGAGGCACAGGATGAACAAGGCAGCTCTCTGGTCCAAAGATCCAGAAGCAAGAGAGAGGGCGGGACTCACTGAGTCCTTCCTATCCCTGCCCTTCAATTCATCCCCTATGTTCATTGGCCGTGCTGTCACAACAGACCTACACCAATCTTCTGGGGCCATGTTGGCATAACAAACCTGCCCATCACAATCCACCCCTTGCCAACATGGCATCTGTACACAATTTTTTACCCATATCGAATTTCCAGACATCAATGAAATCAAACTTATACTTAACATCAAACATCTATCATACATATAAATGAGAACACACTTAGTGCAATTGTAGCTGATATATCATACATCAGCAAAGAAAAGATTCAATAAACTCATAAACAGAAAATACATGAACAATCACAAACCTCACTTCTGCAATTGATCACGTGGTCGTAATTGGTAGGTAGAACTACCTTCTTCTACTATCCAATCTGTATTACCTATGCCCTCAGCAATGACCTCAGCTGGTTGTGGTTTTTTGCCTGGTGGGGTGACCAAGACCTTCATTACTGAGGGGTCTAGGTCATTAGGTGTCCTGTCATGATAGGGTTGCTGTAATTTACCATTAACTTTTATCACAGGCCATGGTAGCATTAAGAGTCGGCCTATGGGATCTCCTGGGTTCCAGACATATTCCTCTTTACCCCCATTATGTAACACCAGTCCAATTTCTTCTTGATAATCTGGATCAATCATACCACTCAGTACAGTGACACCCTTCCTGATCTGTTGGTCCAAAGGCATGAGAAGCCCAAAGTGGCCAGGGGGCATTCTCAGCTGTCAGTTCAGTGGAATCCGTGCTGTGTTTCCAGGAGGAAGAGTTCCTTCCTTTGGGACCAGGACCTCCAGTCACAAAGAACACAGGGTTGCTGGGACAGGAAGCAAGAATAATGCAAATGGGTCAATAGGAGTAATAGTACTAGGGCCACTCCAGTTTGCACCCCTTGGTTCCTGGACCCATGAATCCTGGCTATTGGAGAAACAGCACCATATATTGGCCACTGGTTTAAAGAATATACAGCTTCCTGGAGAACACTGCCCCAGCCTCGCAAGTTGTTGCCACATAGTTTGCGTTGCAGTTATGTCTTCAGGAGCCTATTCCATCGTTCTATCAAGCCAGCTGCTTCAGGATGATGAGGAACATGATATGACCAGTGGATTCCATGGGCATGGGTCCATGCCACACTGAATTTGCTGTAAAGTGAGTTCCTTGATCTGAAGCAATGCTATGTGGGATGCCATGCCGGTGGATGAGGCATTCCGTAAGTCCATGAATGGTGGTTTGGGCAGAAGCATTGCGTGCAGGGAAGGCAAATCCATATCCAGAATATGTATCTTTTCCAGTCAAAACAAAGTGCTGCCCCCTTCAGGATGGGACTGGTCCTAAATAATCAACTTGCCACCAAGTTGCCGGTTGATCTCCCCGAGGAATGGTTCCGTACCTTGGACTTAACATTGGTTTCTGCTGCTGGCAAATAGGGCACTCAGCAGTGGCTGTGGCCAAGTCAGCCTTGGTGAGTGGAAGTCCATGTTGCTGTGCCCATGCATAACCTCCATCCCTGCCACCATGTCCACTTTGTTCATGTGCCCATTGGGCAATAACAGGAGTGGCAGAGGAAAGAGGAGAGCCAGTCTCCACAGTGCATGTCATCTTATCTACTTGATTGTTAAAGCCCTCCTCTTCAGAGGTAACCCTTTGGTGAGCATTCACATGAGGCACGATTAATTTACCTTTTTGGCCCATTCAGAGAGATCCATCCACATACCTCTTCCCCACACCTCCTTGTCACCAATCTTCTGATCATGTTCCTTCCAAGTCCCTGACCATTCAGCCAAGCCATTAGTCACAGCCCATGAATCAGTATATAGTCTCACATCTGGCCACTTTTCCTTGTAGGCAAACTAAACGGCCAGGTGCACTGCTCAAAGTTCTGCCCATTGGGAGGATTTTCCTTTACCACTATCTTTTAGGGAGATCCCAGAGGGGCTGTAGCACTGCTGCTGTCCACTTGCAAGAGGCACCTGCATATCATGCAGAACCATCTGTGAACCAAGCATGAATTTTCTGTTCTTCAGTTAAATTATCATAAGGAACTCCCCAGGAGGCCATAGGTGCAGACTAGGAGAGAGAAGGTAATGTGACTTCTCTAGAGTGGAGACTATGGGCATTTGGGCCACTTCATGCAGCTTACTTGTACCTTCAGGTCCTGCTCTGGCCTGATCTCGTATGTACCACTTCCATTTAACAATGGAGTGTTGCTGCGCACGTCCAACTTTATGATTCTGTGGGTCAGACAATACTCATGGTGACTTGGTGGCCCAAGGTGAGGCATACAGTCTCCTCCAAGGCCCAGAAACAAGCTAACAGCTGTTTTTCAAAGGGGGAGTAGTTGTCTGCAGAAGCTGGCAGGACTTTACTCCAAAATCCCAATGGTCTACGCTGTGATTCACCAATAGGGGTCTGCCAAAGACTCCACACTGCATCTTTATCAACAACTGACACTTTTAGCACCATTGGGTCAGCTGGATCATATGGTCCCAGTGACAAAGCAGCTTGCACGGCAGCCTGAACCTGTTGCAGAGCCTTTTCTTGTTCCAGGCCCCACTCAAAATTGGAGGCCTTTTGTGTCACCTGATAAATAGGTCGAAGCAGTACACCCAAGTGAGGGATATGTTGCCTCCAAAATCCGAAAAGGCCCACTAGGCGTTGTGCCTCCTGCTTCGTTGTTGAGGGAGCCAGATGTAATAGTTTGTTCTTCACTTTAGTGGGAATATCTCGACATGCTCCACACCGCTGGACCCCCTAGAAATTTTATCGCGGTGGAGGGTGCTTGAATCTTTGTTGGGTTAATTTCCCAACCTCTTGTATGCAGATGCTGTACTAATGAATCTAAAGTCTTTGATACATCTTCCTTAGTGGATCCAATCAGCATAATGTCATCAATATAATGGACTAGTGTGACATTTTGTGGAATAGCCAGGCGATCGAGGTCCCTTTGGACTGAATTATGGCACAAGGTGGAAGAGTTGTGAAAGTGTACTGTTGCCCCTGACAGCTGAAGGCAAACTGCTTTTGGTGATCCTTTAAGATTGGTATCAAGAAGAAGGCATTGGCCAGATCAATAGCTGCATACCAAGTACCATGAGAAGTATTAATTTGCTCAAGCAATGAGATCACGTTTGGAACTGTAGCTGTAATTGGAGTCACCACCTGGTTAAGCTTATAGTACTCCACTGTCATTCTCCAGGATCCATCTGTTTTCTTTACAGGCCAAATGGGTGAGTTAAATGGAGATGTGGTAGGAATCACCACCCCTACATCTTTCAAGTCTTTGATGGTGGCACTGATCTCTGCAATTCCTCCAGGAATGCGGTGTTGCTTTTGGTTTACTATTTTCCTAGGCAATGGCAATTCTAATGGTTTCCATTTGGCCTTTCCCACTATGATAGCCCTTATTCCACATTTCAGGGATCCAGTGGGGGGGTTCTGCCAGTTACTGAGTTTGTCTATTCCAATGATGCATTCTGGAACTGGGGAAATAAACACAAGATAGGTTCGGGGACCTACCGGACCCACAGTGAGGTGTACCTGAGCTAAAACTCCATTAATAACTTGGCCTCCATAAGCCCCCACTCTGACTAGTGGGCCTTCGAAACACTTTGGGTCCCCTGAAATTAGTGTCAGTTCAGAGCCAGTGTCCAGTAATCCCTGAAAAGTTTGATTATTTCCTTTCCCCCAATGAACAGTCACTCTTGTGAAAGGCCACAGGTCCTTTTGGGGACAGCTAGAAGAAAGACTAACAGCATAAACCTTCGGTGATGTGGCA
Source organism: Nesogale talazaci (assembly GCA_004026705.1). NCBI lineage: Eukaryota > Metazoa > Chordata > Mammalia > Afrosoricida > Tenrecidae > Nesogale > Nesogale talazaci. The sequence goes on from PVJH01007303.1 coordinate 51,263, forward strand.
GGGTCCTTCTTCCAAGGGACCCAGCCTTCCCCTCATTCAAGTGGTTGTGGATCTGTAAACTGGCTCAGGTCTGGGAATTGGTTGAGTGATCGTGACTGCCTATGTCTCTGTTCACCTGATTCAGCATTCTTCTGCCTGTAAAGGTCATGTAAATATTTAGTAGGTTTCCCATCTATTTCACTCCTAGGGACATCATGACTAAGTAGCCAATGTCATAATTCCACATGAGACAGGCTGCTTTGATTACCACGAAAGCTTGTTGTCTATTATAACCACATCCACCCTGTCTCTATTGATTCACTGCTAACACTTACCCTCTGTTACCACAGAGTCCAATCAGCCCCATCTTGGGCAAATGTCGGAGTTCACGTAAGGCAGTTCCCACAGTTAATCCTGGTGCACACAACATAGCAATTATAGGAGTCTTCAAAGATGCTGGGGCCCACCTCACAAATTTATTCTTTATGGTTGTAGTGAAGAATATGTCCTCAGGACATCCCCTTTTGGGGTCTATGGGAGTATCCTGATAGATCCATTTCATCATACCAATTTCCCTCAGCTTTTGGATGCCTTCTTCTACAGTGTACCAAGGTAGTTCAGGCACCTCACGTTGGTCTAATCTAGGCCATCTGGCAGCCCATGCCTCAGTGAACCAGCCAAATAAGGAGTTGGTTCCTCTTTTAGCCTCTCTCGCTGAGACACTGAAAGAAGAGTCTGTGCTTAGGGGTTCCATATCCAGAAACCCAGGCTGATCTAATATTACATTTCTTGCACCAGTGTCCCACACCCTCAGCATTCCCAGGGATACTCCCCAGGCTTGCTTGTATGTATTGGAAAGCTTGAGCAGTTCTTTGTGAGTATAGCGTACTTCTTGAGTAATCACCTCGGCCTCACCCTTAGGAGCTTTCCTTGCCTTGATTTTAGTTACAGGTCTAGGGGAAACTATCAATGGTGAGGGTGTTTCCTGGGTTTTCTCAGCACTATCTTATAAGTCATCTCCCTCAGGCAATGGTAGAGATGCAGCCCCACCTTGAGTTTCACCTTGAGTAGGTTGGTTGATCTGCTCAGGTGTGGGTTGTTTTGTTGATAGTAGACTACTATCTTCAGTTGGGAGGGGTAGATCTATTAACTGGGCTGGTTCAATTGTTTCTAATGGTGGCATAATATCCTCCTCTTCAGGATCATCAGCCCATATACTCCCATCCCATGTCTCAGGGTTCCAATTTTTTCCTATCAATGCCCTCACTTTGGCTTCGGACACTGCTCTAGATCTGCAGTTCAGCTGACGTTGTAATTCAGCCACTCACATAATGAGACCTTGGACGTGGTTCTCAGCAATATTGGCTCTTTTACTACAGGCAAGAAGGCTCTCCTTTGTAGCACAGACAGAACTCTTCATGTCTGTGAGTCGGCACTTAAGGAGTGCTTCTGAGGCCCTGATGCAATCCCTCTCCTTAATCACATAGTCCATTGTAAGGAGGACCAGCCAACCAGCTTCCTTATACTTGGCATCTTGATAAAACTGCTGGAATATATCAGACATATGTTCTCCCAGAGCCTCTCCCGTAACCAGCACCCTATCCATCGGTGCTCCTACTTTAGGTATTAACTTTGTTATTTCATTCCATGGACTAGTAGGATTGGCAAAACTACTCATAGCTTTAGGTCTAGAATTAGCATCACAAATGCTCTTAAGACTAATCAAATTGAAGAACCAATCAAAGAAACCCATATTTATGATTTTATTTCTCTAGAAGCACTCCACTCTTGGTACCACTTGTGTCAGGCAGGGTTCTCTTAGAGAAATAAAATCAGGACACTAGTAATTCTTTTTATATATTTATATAGAGAGAAAGGTATATAACATAAGAAAGAAACAGTTAACTATCTATAAAGCAGCACAGATTGCTCGGTGCAACTCACTTGCATGAGGCAGCTAGAAGACTGGCAGTCCTTCAAGTCTTGAGGGCCGCTGAGTAGTCCTCTGTAGAACAATTCAGGCTATCTGGTCACAGGCAGCAAACAGCAGAGCAGGTCACCAACAGTCAGCCAGATGACAGAGTCCAACAGTCCCCAGCTTAAAATATGTATGTCCCAGGAGTGTGGCGAAGCAGGGCTTGAAAGAACCTCAACTCACAGCTCCACAGTCCACAATTAGGTATCCCACGGGTAGTGTTGCTTGGAAGTCGAGGCACAGGACGAACAAAGAAACTCTCTGTTCCGAAGATCAGGAATCAAGAGAGAGGGTGGGACTCACTGAGTCCTTCCTATCTCTGCCCTTCAATTCATCCCGTGTGTTCATTGGTCGTGCCGTCACAACAGACCCACAATCTTCTGTGGCCATGTTGGCATAACAAACCTACCCATCACTCCAGTAAAATTAAATCCTTGACCATCAATATTTCATCCATTTATCACACTATCTATTGGTCCACTTGTGAAGATTGGTGTTTCCCTGCTTAGGCATCAGCTACAAATGGCAAGGTCAGCTATTTGAAACCACCAGCTGCTTGGAGGGGAGGGGTGTGCGGAGAGGAGGGAAGGCAGGCTGTCTGCTCCCATGAAGAGTTAAGTCTTAGAAGCCCACAGGGGTCCCTGCAGTGAGGCTTTTGGCTTTGCCCTGAATTGCTGACATTGAGCTGGACCTACCCAGGAGGCTGCAGTCTTGTATCGCGGTCAGCAAATGCTTCAAGTCCCCTCACTGCCAGCCATCCAGGGGGTGCCGTCTACTGTGCGCACAGAACCACCGTGGAATCATGCTCCTCTGATAGAACGATTGGCATTTCAGGTCATTGGACTTAGAGTTGTGGATCATTTTGCTATTTTGTACTCCATTGCTTAAGTTCTTTATGGTGTGTCAGATATTTCCTAAAATAACTGTTTCTTTTTAATGATTAAACATATTTTCTCTGTAACTTTTTAATAATTAAGCATATTTTCTCTGTATCATTAAAGAGGATTTTTCTTAGATGCATTATTAATAATGAAATTAGTTGACATTTGAAGGCTTATGTTGGTTGGTGTGTGTTTGTGCCACTTTCCTGAAACAGCAGGTCTTATGTTCCCTGTTTCAGACACAAGGACTCTAGGTGACCTTTCTGCACTCAGCTACCAGCACCTCCTCGCCCACACAGTGCGTGAGTCCAGGGTATTTTGCACATTCTCATCACAGAACTGAGCATCAATCAGGGATGAGACAGGATATAAATTGATGCCCAGGGAGAGAAAACCAGAGTCTTGGAAGATGGCACAAAACAAGTGAATGCTTTTCTTTTGTGAATAATTTCTCGCAGAAGGCCAACAAGACCAACTGGGGGGTAATAATCAACTGTCATGGCATGATCGCCTGACAGCAAGTGGCCTGCTTTGGCACTTTAGAAGTAAATGCAACCTCTTCCTGGTCTCTGAAATACTGTTCCCTCACATTTCCTGTTTCATCAACATCAGATTTCCCCACACTCAAGCACTATGGAATGTGCAGGGTAAACCACTCGAGGCAGCAGCTAGGGGCCAGTTCTGGTGAATGGCACTACTTTCCTTACAACAGGAGATGGCCACTGGGTTTCCCAGGAGAGGAGGTTGTCTTTATGCAGGTGCTCACCTTTTCTCTGATCTCAGCAGGAGACATGCAAATGGTCTAGGCGGCAATTGAGAAACATAGGCAGTGGCCACACATTCACAATGGGTCAGACACATTCAAGTCCTGGAGAGAATCCTCACAGCCAGACTGCAGAATGCCAGTGAGCCACAAACAGGGGGCCACTTTCAGGCTTCTCATAAGCACAGAGACGAGACGCAGACATTGAAACTGCTCATTAGGAGGATTTAATCTTGCTAGGATCCACAATTTATGTTCATGAAGAAGAAGTTAAAAGATTAAACAATATATTGGACCAGGAAAATTGGCTACACAAGATCTCTTTAAAGTGTTGAAAAGCAAGAATCTTACTCTGAGAACTAAGGCATACCTGGTCCTAGTCAGGGTGTTTTCAGTAGCCTCCTATGCCTGTGAACGTTGGACATTGAATAAGGAAGCCCAAAGACAGCCATCGTGCTTGGTAAAGTGGAGGGGTAGAGAAAAAGAGGAAGACACTTGAGGGCAGGGGCTCACATCGTGGCTGCAACAATGGGCTTAAACCTAAGAACAGGACTGGGTGCTACTTCATTCTGGTGTGCATGGAGAAGCTAGGAGTCGGAATAAGCTTGGCAGCAGCAAAGGGCCAGCATCGGACAGCCTCAGCCATTGCTTGCGTTCCTCTCATCTTGGTGTTGGTAACTGCTATTGTCAAGCACTATCACGTCAACCCAGACTCACACTGACCTTGCTCTGGGTCGCTCTGGGTCGCAGAGCAGCGTTTGTGCTGCTCAGTCTTGTGCCATTTCCACAATGATTGTTACATTTGAGCTTATTTTTACAGCTATTCTGTCAATGCCTCTAATTGAGGACCTTTCTCTTTATTGACCCTCTGCTTCACCAAACATGGTGTTCTTTTTCCAAGGATTAGTCCCTTCTACCTGACTTAAAATCAAGGAAGGTGTATGTCAGGGGCGTACGCTCTCACCACACGTTTTTCAATCTATATCTTAAGAAAACCATCAGAGAAACTGGATTGTATGAAGAGGAGGATGGCATCAAGATTGGAGGAAGGCTCATTAACAACCTGCGATATGCAGATAAAACAACCTTGCTTGCTGACAGTGACAAGGATTCAACTGCTTGCTGATGAAGTTCAAGGATCATAGCCTTCAGGATGGATGACAACTCAATTTACGGAAGACCAAAATCCTCACAACTGGACCAAGAAATAATATGATAAATGGAGAAAAGGTTGACGCTGCCAAGGATTTTGTCCTGCTTGAGTCCACAATCAAAACTGGAAGCAGCAGTCAAGAGATGAAACGGCACGTCGCATGGAGTCAGTCAGCTGCACGTGACCCTGCTTGCTGGTGTTGGAAAGGGACGGTGTGACTTTGGGAACTAGGTGTGCCTACCCTGAGTCATGCTATTTCCCATTGTTTCAAGTGCATGTGAAAGTTGCTCAATGAATAGAGAAGACCAGAGAAGAGTCTGTACATATGAATTATGGTGCTGTTGAAGATTATTGAAAGCACCATGCATCTCTAAAAGAACAAACAAATCTTTGTTGGTAGAAATAGACACAATGTTCCTTAGTGTTAAGGATGGTGAGACTTTATCTCACATACTTTGGACATGTTGTCAGGAGGTTTCAGTCCCTCACCCTGGCCTCTTTGTTCTTCAACAGATTAAAGAAGTCCTTCCCAGCAGATTTGTCCAATACACCTGATTTCATGAGTGCTGCATACTAAGGGACGGACTGCTAGAAGAAGAAACAAATCTGTCTGGGAAGTACAGACAAAGTTCTTAGAATCTCAGTTAAAGCAACTGCATCTCATATACTTGAGGCATGTTAACTGGAGGTATCCTTCCCTGGAGGACATCATGCTTGGTAAAGTTGAAGGCCAATGAAAAAAAGGAAGGCCCTTAATGAGATGGATTTCAACCCTGGCTGAAACAATGGATTCGAAAATCAATAGCGAGGATGAAGCAGACCCAGTTAGTGTTTCATTATATTGTGCTTTGGGTCACTGTGAGTCAGGGCCACTAAAAGAGCACCCTACAACAATAGCACAGTTTGGGCCCAGGAATTATATTGTCTTGTCTTTGGTAGCTGCAGTGGGCTGTGACTCACACTGACTTGTGTATAGCAGAATGAGATGGTGTCTGGTACTGGGTCATTCTCCTACAGCCGCCATGTTGGAGTCTATCCTGGTCTCTATTACCCAAGGTCTCCTCCACTGGATCCCACATGATGGCCTCCACCAGGGCCATAGCTCTCCTGGCATGTGTTCCCAGCAAGCAAGTCAGACAATATCTTTTTGGGCTTCATGAGATTTTCTGCCTACATTTTTGAAGTAGCTCACCAGTCATTTCTTTCGAGTTCATCTTAGTCTTTGTAGAGGAAGTTCTACAGATGAAGTCTGTCCACTTGGGTGGCCCTGCCTGTTGCTGAATTAGCATTGGTGGCATAGCTTCTAACATTGTGGCCATATGAAAGCCACCAGGGCACCACAATAGGTTACAGTGGTAGTGACTTTATGGTGAGCATGTTCTACCCTCCAGGCATGGGCTCCACCTGAGCTTCTTTCTTCTTTCTTCTGACTCCGAAAAACAATCTCCATTGACCCCCCCCCCTTTCCAAGGGGATAATAGGGACAAGAAAGTTCCATGTGTTATGTATCAACACATCCTCTGCCAACCCTCAGGCCCCACGAGCTTCCCATCGAGCACAGACAAAGAGAGTTGCTTTGCTTCTCAGTCAGTAGGGATGTTCTGTGCTAGTCAAAAGAGCTCTCTTTATGATATTGAATTTTGGGGGCGAGGGCATGACTGCCTTCTGGTGGTCGTGGGAGCTACCCAGCACTGCTCCTGAGAGCAGTTGCTGGATTTGAAGCGCCAAGCCCACAGGCTGCAGTCCCACACTCAACCGCTTAGGGCACCGGGGCTCAGCCCGATATGGAATTTTTTTAATTTCATAAAAGAACCAAGAGGAACATTGGACTAGCAGTTATATTTCCCAATTGAGCTGAATCCAGGGAGGAAAGCTTTTGTTTATGAATGACTTTATTGACCTGTTCTAATAAAAAGAATGTATAAGCAGTGACTGTAGATCTGCAGAGCTAGGCAGCAGGGGAGGGGCCATTGAGGTCACCTCTTGCCTTGGGGCATTTCTGTGTCTGCAATGGGGTTTGTCCTATTTTTAAAGACTTTGAAAGGAATCTTGCCATTTCCCACTTTATGAGAGTACCTTTGGCTAAACACCAATAGGAAAGTTTTTAACCCACCTTATCAGGTGGTAAGATTTGACTTACTTTTTGTTACTTGTGGTCTTTCTAACTGAGTCCTCGGTGCAGAGGTTAAAGCAACATGCTCTGGATAGAAGGTGGGCAGCCACCGTGTGGGAGAAAGCTGCGGCAGAGTGCTTCTAAGATTTCAGCCTGGGTCACTGAGGGGAAAGCTGTAGGCTGATTGCAGGGCAAAATAGGCCTGACGGCAGTGGTTTGACTTAATTTGGGAATTCTTCCGTGGAGCAGAAGGACTCTAGTCTAAGTGAGTCCCCAAAGCAAACGCACTGCTTTCGAAGAGAGTCCACTCAAGCCCTTATGAGGAGCTGCTCTGTGGGGGTGGTTGGCTGTGATCTTTGCAGAAGCCAGCATTTTTTGCCAGGAGGTGCCTCTCCAGAGCCTCACTGACCGGAAGCCCGGGAATCCCCTCAGACAGTGAGCCAGGAGTGTGACTACCTCCCTCACATGCAGAATGCATTGGAATGTGGGTCGTTGCAGATGCACTTGGGTTAAAAGAGAGCACCCTCTCATTTGCTCTTCCTTATGATGCATTGACGTCTGTTCTAGCTTTCTGTGCAGGCTTCGCTTTGTTACTCTTGTTAGGTTGTGGTTGTTCACTTGCTTATTTTTTATGTTTCCCTGTATTTTAAACCCAGGGTAAGTAACCCTATTGTAGCAGTAACTAAATGAATGGTTCCTTGGGAGCAAGGCAGGGGAAGTTGGGGAAAATAGGGAGCTAATAACAGTGACTAGGAAAGTAAAGGAAATGTTCTAAAACTGAGGGCCATGATGGCTGTACAACTCATCTTGATGACATTGGCCTATTGGATTATATGATATGTGAATTATATGGCAATAAAACAGTTGGGGAATTTTTTTACTTCTGTGGGGAAAATGATTCTTATTGGCAGCTAGTTGGTTCTGACAGTAACAACCCTGTAGGATGAGATAGAACTTGTGACTCCTTATGGAATAGAAAGATTCCTCCTCCTCTCTGAGAGTGGCTGATGGTTTCAAACTGCTGACCTTGCAGTTAGTAGACCAAAGAGTAACCACTATGTCTTGAGAGCTCCCCTAGTACTACTGGATGAGTGTAAATCATTTATCTTTTAGTTACTAAGTTAGTGGTCAAGCAACAGCCATGCTTACCAAATCATACCCATGATGCTGACAATGCTCTGACTCGACCTGCCTTGTTGGAGCAGACCTGCCCTCTGTACAGAAGGAGATGGCACCATGTTGCCCGTAGAGCCCCTGCCATATCCATACTGGCTGTCAGAGTCAGGACTGCTTTAAGGTATGCCTCTTGGAGACAATCTCCCACCAAAGGACCTTTGCCTGCCTGGATCTGGTGAGAAGGTAGGGGAAGATGTTGGTAGGATTCTCCTGTGAGTATTTGTGAGCATGCTACTCTATTTAAAATGAACCCTCTGAAAAGCAGGAGGGGGGGTGTCTCAAAATCAGAAAGAGCCAGGAGTGGAGAGTGTTTTCTGGACCTGAGGCCCCTGTTGAGTGAACCTGGATCCAGAAAACAGCTGTAATGTCAGAAGATCAGCAGTAGAACCAGGAGCCAGAGCAAGGAACAGAGTGATGGGCCTCCTGTGTCAGACAGGGTTCTCTTAGAGAAATAAAACCAGGACCAGTAATTCTCTTTATATATTTATATAGACAGAAGGATATATATAAGATAAGAAATAAACAGTTAACTAATCTATAAAGCAGTACAATGACTTCATGTACTCACTTGCATGAGACAGCTAGTAGACTGGCAGTCCTTGGAGTCTTGAGGGCCATCCAGTAGTCCTCTGTAGAGCAATTCAGACTATGCAGCTACAAGCAGTCAACAGCAAAGCAGGTCACCAACAGTCAGCCCAATGACAGAGTCTGACAGTTTCCAGCTTAAGAGATGCATGGCGAAGCAAAACTTGAAGGAACCTCAACTCACAGCTACACAGTCCAAAATTGGATGTCCCACGGGTAGTTTTGCTTGGAGGTCAAGGCACAGGATGAAGACGGCAGCTGGCTGGTCTGAAGATCCAAAAGCAAGAGAACAAGGGCTGAGCTTGCCAAGCCTTTTCTATCTCCACCCTTCAATTGATCATGTGTGTTAATTGGCCATGTCATCACAACAGACCTACCTACCATGTTGGCACCACAAGCTTACTCATCACACTTCACAGGGAGCAAGTGAGAATGAGTGCTTTTGTGGAGGAGCCTGGTTTGTGGAGTGGGGTGTCTTTGGGCACTTAATTGGGGAAGCTGGACTTACTGACCCACAGAAGTGGAGTTGAATGCCTTCTGACTGAAATTTCCTGGGGTGGGGTGTCTCTGGGCACTTAATTCAGAGAGGTGGGTTTGCTGACTCATGGAGCTTGGGGCTTGAGCTGAACACCTTTGGGCTGAGGCTTACAATAGAGTTACAGGCCCTTTGGGCATTGGCTAGCATATCTGAAAGGACTTTTGAACATGCTCTGATAAATAACTCATGCCTGAGTATTTCTCACTGGCATTACAACTTGTTAACTTAACACATGCTTTTATCATGAACATAGTCTATGAGTCCTGTGCAGCCATTGCAATGGATATTAGAACCCAGAGAAATAAATGGAGAACACTAATTAAGACAGCACACCAGTGTGTTGATAGAGGTCAATATTTAACCCACTGTCCCACAGAGGCCCCTTAAAATACGCACATGTGGGTGTGCGCAACGCCCCATGGGGCTGAGGGTCTCATCCCCCTCGACTTGTCGGCCCTGGACCTGTCCCCTCGTCCTGCCGGCTGTGGGTACCGCTGCTTCTTGAGTTTCTGAGTTCAGACCAGGTGAAGTACCCTTATCTGCCCTGCTTCAGACACCGTCCCAGGAACTTGAGGTCCAAGAGCAGCAGCGAAGATGTCTAATGAGCTGTCCCCTCCCTATCCTGGGGGCCCAATAGCCCCTGTTCTAGAGGAGAAAATCGTAACACCCTCCACCCCAGGCCATGCCTCCCCAGCAGTGGTGCAGCCCCCACCAGGCATGCCTCTGCCCCCAGCTGCCATTGGGCCCCACCTTATGAGCCAGTCAACTGCCCAGTTCTCCACTCTGGCTTTGTCCCTCCATATGTGAATGCAAATGGTGCCTGCATGCCTCTAGGTTTCTACTCACCTCCAGGCTCCCATGCACCCATGGGCTACTACCCTCCAGGGCCCTATCCCCCTGGGCCCTACCCTGGCCCTGGGGGACATTCTGCCACCGTCCTAGTTCCTTCAGGGGCTACCACCACAGTGACGGTGCTGCAGGGTGAGATCTTCCAGGGCACACCTGTGCAGACAGTTTGTCCACACTGCCAGCAGGCCGTCACCACCAAGATTTCCTACAAGATCGGCCTGATGAACTTTGTGCTGCTTCATGGGATGTGACCGGGGCTCCTGTTTGATTCCCTGCCTCATCAACAACTTTAAGGAGGTGACCCACACATGCCCCAACTGCAAAGCCTACATCTACGCGTACAAGCACCTGTGCTAACTGAGCCCGACTCCCGCCTGCCTGTCTGGTCCTCATGCTTCCTTCGCCCTTTGCTCATGGCCCCCTCCTCCTCCTGCTGGGCCAGAAGCCACTGTGCCACTCCCCAGCAGTCTGTGCTCTTCTGAGGGCTGGCAAAACTGCTGGCTGTGGGCCAGGCCAGCGGGTGGCAGGCTGAGCTACCACAGCCCTGCATGCATGGTTGGTGGCCAACTGCATAGTCTGGGAAGGGTCTGCTCCACTCAGTCTCTCCGCCGTGGTCCTTGCACCCTCCCCCCACTTCTCCCCTTCCATGCCAGAGGTGCAGGCTCAGCCCAACACTTCCAAGGACCCAGCGGCCAGAGCATCAACTGCTTGCTCGGTCCGGGAACACCTGGAGCCTGGCACAGTCCTGGCATGCTGGGCTACTTGGAATCAGTGGGCCTGAGCACAGAGTTGGGTCCGTGTGTGAAGAGCCGCAGAAATGGCAGCAGCTCTGGCCCCCAGACTCTCAGGCAATGAAACCCCAGTCCCCAGGAGGGTTGAAGACAGCACTCTGCAGGCCCTGGTGAGTGGACGGACCTAGCCAGCCCAGGGGGCTTGTGCCTTTGTCTCCAATCCCAGCCCCCCTGGAGACAGTTTGCAGAGCCCATCCTGGCCAAGCCCCTTGAGTCCGAGTTGGCTGAGACAAAGGCATTGGTGCATCTTGCACACGCTGTCCCCAGGGTCCCCAATGCAGACTGAGCCCGGCGGCTGATGTGTCCCTGCTGCAGAAGGAGAGCAGAGGGCCCTGGCGGACAGCGGCAATCTATTACCCATACCCGCCCCCTGTTTGTGTTCTCCTGAGGTCTAAAACTGCTCAAGCCCCACTGCTGCATGGCCCTGTCCACATGAGTCATGGCTGGCCTCAATATGTGGATTCTCATTAAACCGGCCCTGCACCACCACCACCACCACCACCAACAACAACAACAACAACAAATATATATATGTATATGCACATGTGTGTATGTAAAAAATACATAGAGGAGTGCATGTGAAATATGTGCATGTATAAAATGTATAGAGGTGTGTGTGGAATGTGCTCATGTGCGTGCATGTATAGAATGCATAGAGATGTGTGTGTGTGTGTGTGTGTAATATGTCCATGTGTGCGCATGTATAAAATGTGTAGAGGTGCGTGTGTAGAATGTGTTTGTACATGTGTGCACGTATAAAATGCATGGAGATGTGCATGTGTAATGTATACATGTGTGCATGTATAAAACGCGTATAGGGGTGCATGTGGATATATCATTGCACTTTGTCCTGTCTTCTCTCTTCCTTGCAGGTCAATCATTTGCTTCTGCCAGTAGCCTCTGCTGTGGCAACTTTTCTTGTGAAAGCATAAAGTCATTTTAGATCTCTCCATCAAAGCCTTTCACATTCCATTCATTATCCCTAAGCTGTGGAGCCCTGGTCACTGGCTTCTTCTGCACCCTGAGCCCAGCGGGAGCTCAGGTGTCCTGAGTCAGGCAGGCAGGAAGAACGGCCCTGTGGGAAGGCCTTTGAGAGGTCCAGCTGCGGCATTAGTCCCTCTGTGTCCTAACATCCTGGTGTCTAGCGCCAAGGGTCCTACTGAACACCAGCCTGGCCTGACCCCTCGGTGAAGTGCCCTCTCACTTCCGAGCCCTTTCCTGCTTCCTTGTGCATAACCCTTGCCCTCTGTGCTCCCGTGGGCTGTAGGGACATATTCATGATGCGCAGGGTCAATCTAGTGACCATCCAAATTCCGAGCGACGGTCTTCATGCGGGTCTGTCCCCGGGGTCACTCCCTCCGTCGCCACCACGTTCCTTTCTGCTCCTCGCATGTGCAGTCACCCTCCGCTCGCAAGTCTGAAAGAAGAGCAAGAACTGTGTTCTCTCACTAGGCCCTGGAGCAGCACAGGACCCTGGGCAGAGCGGGGTCAGTGACAGAGTGGAAGGGCCTCCGCGAGACTGATGGACACTGGGAGCCCACGCAGAAGGGCGGGGTGTGGGACGCGGCCTGCGCAGTGAGTCCTCCTACTGCCCATCGGGTCACTCAGTGGGAACTGGCTCGCACCCTCTCACAACCACGACCATTCCTCAGGACCAATCAGAATGCTCGTCCCATAGTTCCCCTACCATTTACACATTTACCCAACTAAAATAAGATTTTTTATTTTAAGGTTTTAGAACATTTTCTCTGGTGCAAAAAGAAGCATTACACCCAAGTGCAAATGATTCCTTTTAGATGACAATATATTTTCCTCACAAATCTATTCTTCTTCAAGTTAGAGACATGACAAAGGAGATAACGCAGACAGTAAGGATTTTCATTGACTTTTTAAATAACTGCGCTGCGTGTTGATGGCTTTTTATTTGACTGTTTTTTTTGCATCTCCAGGAGCAATTGTAGAGTTTTCATTTTAGGAGACTTAATCGCTAATGGATGTCTTGGCTTCTCAATCACTTTTGCTTAGTAATTGGACATTTTTAATATCATTGATGCAAAAATTAGCATGTTGTTCAGATTTATGTGCTAATTAGCCATTGGATGTGTTACTTGAAAGATCTGTTTTCTCATAGGAAAAGAACAATTTTTATAAATGCTCAATGTATAATGTACATAGAATCCAATAAACCAAACTGAACTCACTGCCATTGAGTCCACGCTGGCTCATAGGGACTCTGAGTTTCTAAGACTAACTGTTTTTATGGGACCAGAAAGCCCCTATTTCTCTGGTCAGTGTTGGTTTCACACTGCCAACCATGCAGATCATGGCCCAATGTGCACCACTGCACCACGGCCTCCCGTGTGCATGGAAAGCCAGGTGTAGTTGCACCAAGTATTCCTGAACTGACTTTTAACACTTGCTTTAAGGGTTATTTATACAATGTCTATATAAAGCATTTACTGCTCACTGCATTTGTGATGCCTGGGTCAACAATTTCAGGGAGGTTGGTGTGGGAAGTACCTGCCAACATTCATTTCACTAGATGTCTTGGGAGACCACCCTTGAGGCATCTATATCAGTAAACACCTTGGAAGACCACCCGCCAGCACCATGCAGGGCATAAGTAGATGCCGCTAGTAAGCTGATGCCTTTCGGAGGGTTTCCTTAGCCTCTGAGAGAGAAAGTGAAAGACCCGCCCTCCCTGTGATTGCAGCTCTGGTCTTCACCGCTCCTCCAGGATGGCCAGACCCACTGTCGTTTGAGGCTCCAGCCCAGACGAACAAGGAGTAAGGAAGACTGAGGCAGCATGGACTCGTTTGAAGGATGGATGAGGCTGGTGAAGAATAGATACAGCTGCCACAGATGGCTTTGTTTTAGAAATGCTCCTAAGAAGCCAGAATGGTGAGGCATCATCCTGTGTAGTTTGGCCGTATCCTCAGGAGGGAGCAGTCCTGGGAGAAGGACACGTGATTGGTGGAGTACAGGGTCAGGTAAAAACAAGGGAGGCCTTCCAGGAGAAGGGCTGACACCGTGGACCCAAGCACGGCCAAGACTGTGAGACTGGCTCAGGGCCAGATGGTGTCATGTTTTGTTGTACAATGGATTTCTGTGAGTCAGACCCAACAGCAATGGAGAAACTGAAGCAAGGAACAGGTAGGTAACAGGCCTGCGTTACAGCCAAATGCAAAAGTCCATGGGAGTTGAGTGTCCACGCTTGTCCCTGCCGAGGTGCGAAGTCTGCGTGCATGGGGGCCAGGAGAAATGTCCATCTTTTGTCCTTCAGAGTCGTGGGGGGGGGGGGGGGAGGTGAACGACCAACTTACAGATAGCCACCTAGGCTGAAGCTCCAGTGTGACAACCAGAAATGCCCTCGATGGCCTTACCAAATGTCCCCAGGGGGCAAAGTCACCCTGTCACCCATGCTTTGATAGGCGAGGCAGCTCGGCAGACCCACATTCTCCAGTGCTGGGGCGGAGCAAGCCTGATTAGAAAAGCGTCTGCTGACACGTATTGATCAGAAAGGAGCAGTGTGTACACTTGGAAGTCAGACCAGAGTGCATGAGATGAATGTGTACTTCCTACACTTTCTTTCAATTCTCCCTTCTTTGAAAAGTTTTGTCAACTTGAAAGAAAAATATTTCTAATTAAATAAAAGCAATTTTCTTCCTATTAACTTCAATCCTATTTGTTATAGCATGAAAGAAACAGATAATAAAGTAGCATATCCATGATTCTGATGGTTGCCATTGTTATCAGAGATGTGTAGATTAATATTTTGCAACAGCGATGGTTTGACATTAAATCTAGAACTCCTGGATCACAAAGCTCAACACTGACTAATGAAAACAGCACTCCATCCCTGGGCCCGTGGGCGAAGCTAAGTAAATTCATGGAGTACAGCTATTTATAGGAGCCCCAAGGAGACACACTGCTTATTGGTTCCCATCATCCTTCCCTACACACAGGGCCGCCTGTGTGTGGCCAGGGTACCTTTGGCACAGGAGAAGATGAGAGAACCCATAGTCCTGATAGCACACCTGGCCATTGCCAGAGACCAGCCACACAGCCCAGGGAAGTAGCTTCGGGGGTGAGCGTCTCCTGCAGCCCACTGGGACTGGTGGGGAGAGGTCAGAGAGCTCAGCAAGGAGGACATGGAGGATAGGTCATCTTAGGAAAGCAAGTGCCACCTCTGCTGGGCGCCGTTGAGTCTGTTCTCACCCCTGACAGCCTGTGGGCAACAGAAGAACACTCTGTCTGGGCCTACGCCGTCCACACCATCTCTTCTATGGCTGAGTATGTGGCTATAGCCACTGTGTCCACTCGTCTTATTGAAGGTCTTCCCCTTTAGCAAACATGCTGTCCTTCTCCAGAGACTGGTCCCTCAGACAGATTTGTTTTTCCTCCCACCAGTCAGAGGTGTATCCAGTACTCCTCCCCAAGAGCACCATGCAGTTGGAGCAATGCCTCATCAGTCTTCCTCTTCCATTGTTCAGATGTTTCGCGCCGAGTTGTTCTTAGAGTCCTGGTGGCACAGCAGTTATGAGTTGGCCGGTTAACCACAACGTCAGCAGTTCAAAACCACTTGCAGTTGCTCAGGAGAAAGACAGGGCCTCACAGGAGCAGCTCCACCCATCGGCATTGGCTCAGTGGCAGTGACTTTGAGTTTTCTACTTGATGTTGGATGCTGCCCAAGTGGCCTGTCTTCTAGCGAGCCTATTCACAACAGAATGAAGCCCTGCTCTGTCGTGTCCAACACCATGATTATCCTTGGTCACGTGTCCATGCATCTTCCTGAGGGCTTCCTCTGTTTCTGCTGGCTCTTGCGTGATGTCCTTCTCCAGGGACAGGGCCCTCAACAACACGTGCAGTCAGCAGGCAGAGTCTCCTCACCCTCACTTCTAAGATGTCTTTGTGGCTGTACTTCCTCCAAATCAGATGTATATGTTCTTCAAAAATTAAAATATACTAGCACTATTAAAATAAGCAGATACTTCCCGGATTGGTGTCCCTGGGAGGTAGAAAGAATTAACATGCTCGCCTGCTAACTGAAAGGTCATAGGTTCAAGTTCACCAAGAGACATCTCAGAAGAAAGGGCTGGTGATTCCCTTCCTGAAAGTGAGCCCTGGTCTACACACCTGGTTCCCTCTGGAGCACAGCCCTGGTCTACCCTCATGGCAGCTTGTCTAGGGTGGCACAGGCAGCCAACATTCTCAGCCGCTACCAGAGAGCATCAACACTTCCAGTCCACACTGAGGCACCTTGGAAGAAAGGTCTAGCAATGACTTCAGACAAATCAGCCTTGAAGATCCTGGCAGCACACTGTCACTCTGACAGACAGGGGCTTCCCTGAGTCTGAGGGCCTGGAACAGCACTGCGAGCCGTGTTCAGAAACAAGGCAGATGCATCATGCTGATATTTGAAGAGTGATTATGAAGAGACGCTGCTGAATTGCTTCTGAGCAGGGCTCTACCAGTCCCTCCAACACCCCACCTCAGGACCGTCAGAGGCCTAAAGAGACGAGTATCCTGCTTGGTGAAGTGAGAATGAGGAAGACCTCCATGGGGTGTCTGGGCCCAGTGGCTCACCAGTGCACTCCAACAAAGGGGCAATTGTATGTGGGACATGGGACTGAGCGGTGGTGTCTTCTGTTGCACATGCAGGCACTCGCAGTTGGAATGGGGTCCACACTCACAACAAGTAACTGAAAATAAAATGTGACAGAGAGGAGGGGTTCCAGCCTTGAGCTATCCAATGAAAGCTCGAGATTCCAGTGGTGACATGGGATAACCTGAACGACCTCCCACAGTCTTTCCAACTAAATTTAAGGATTGAATGAGACCATGCATGCACAGCTGTGCTCAGACACAGCAAGAATAAGTCTCCTGAGCTACCTGTACGGGGAATAAAAAAAGCAGATACTTTAAGATAGCGACATTTCTTTTACAATGTCCCTCCCCACTGAAAGGAGCACTTTGTGAGGCAGAGTTCAGCATGTGCCTCCTTGGCTCCTTGGTCCCACGTCTGTGCATGAACTGGCATCTCCATCAGGTGGTTGAAGCACTGGCCCAGATGGGCATGTGCCGGGAGAGGACTCACTGCAGCATCTCCATGTGGTGATGCCGCCCACAGCCCTACCTGCCCCCATGCCCATTGTGTCTCTTATACCACAAGTGACCTCCAAGAAGGTGCCTCTCCCAGACCAACAATCCTGAGCCTTGCTCCTGGGGGTTCGCATTGTGGGCCTTGCCGTTAATATCAGGATCCTTTTCTGAATTTCCAATCCTCCCTGCTGTGGTTTGGGGGCGACCTTTCTGAGCTAATTCCGCTCTCACTGGGCTTTCATCATTGTGGAGCCCCATGGTAGCGTATTGTCTTCTATATGACATGCCTTGAGAAATTGACATCTCCAGCCTTTTGCAACCATGTTCTAGCCCATCTGCAGAAACAGCAATGGTTCAGCAGGAAGAAGTACTGATAGATGGACATTCAGTCCTCAGATGTGTTCTCTGTAGATGCGCACTTGTTTCACTTAGCGTTCTGCACGGAAGCCAGTATTTATGCACAGGGTTATTTTGCAGGCCAGCTTTCTAGCTCTATTGTATAACAGACAGAGATGTGGTCTTGCCATATTTTCCTCTTTTGACTCTGATCAGAACACCAGAATAAATAAATGATACTGAAGGGAACGGGCAGGCATCTGCTCTTCGTGGATGGCAGCAGCCTGTGTTGAGTGGGAAACAGCCACTTACCACAGAAAGCACACACTTCTCTGTACAGAAATTGGAACTATTAAAGTAATTATGATGAGTTGGAAATTTTTGCTAAAAGCTTCATTAGAAAAAAAAGGTCATTCTTAGCTTATGGATTAGGTATGAGTGATTATAGGCATTTAGTAAACATTGGAGAGATTTTGTTCCTCTTCCAAGTAAACACCGGTTGTGAAGAAGATCTCAGTCTTTCATGTTCAAGAGCATGTTTATTTCCTCTCAAGGGCATGATTCCCGTGCTCGTGGCAGACAATCCAACCACAGAAACACAAGTAGAGCTGGTGCATGCATGTATCGCCAGACCAAGCGTCTCTGCATGCCAGGCCTGGGGGCCAGTCAAGTTTTGAGCTTAGGGCAGCAGGGAACACAAGCGCAAGTCTTCAGATCATGGGCAATAGCCATGAGCTGCGGGGCTTGTCGTAAATCACACCCCCAAGGCTTTCTGCTTTTGATCGTTTTTATTTGTCTCACGGGAATTTTTACTTTCTTGCGAAATCTACAACTCACTTTAAAGGATTTTCACAAAACACTTAGACCAACTCAGGGATCTTGCTCAGCATCTGGGGCCTAGGAGAAGGCAGGATTCACGGAGCCCCCTTGACAACAAAACTACAGCAAGAAGGGCCTGGAGAGAGTCACCAATTTGCTGTTGATTGCCATGCAAGTGGCTCCCACTCACATTCAGCTTAAGCAACATCTGTCAGCATTTGCCCACTCCTGTGCCATCCATAGGGGCTAGTTTGGAGCAGGGGGCAGAGCACTCAGCAGTTCACCAGCCTCTCCATAAGAGAAAGATGTGGGAGCCTTCCTCTGAAAAGATTACAAAGTCCCCAAAACACTTCTTGTGCTCATTTGGAACTTGCACATGGATCAAGAAGCAGTTGTGGGAATCAATCAAAGGAATATTATAGGGTTTAGCTCCCAATAAAAGGGTTTTAAAAATAAAATCAGGAAAGCTGTGTCAGGGTTGTAACCTCTCACCGTACTTGTTCAATCTGTCTGCTGAGAAAATCATCAGAGAACCTGGATTATATGAAAAAGAGTGCAGCATCAGAATTGGAAGAAACCTTATCAACAACATGTGGTAAGCAGATGACACAACCTTGCTTGCTGAAAGTGAGGAGGATTTGAAGTTCTTCTGATGAACACTTTTTTTCCCCCAGATCAGAATGCTGTAAAATTAGAAACCAAACACAGCATGATCAACCTCCAAAAATCAAATACATGGAAATTGAAAAGCACTTTCTTTAAAAGCCACTGAACAAATGAAGAAATAAGAACACAATCAAAACATTCCTTGAAACAAATGAAAACAAAGCTACAGCACATCAAACCCTCTGGGGCACAACAAAAGCTGTGCATAGAGGATGGGGTCTAATAATACGCACACACATCAAAAAGGAAAAATGAATTACAATAAATACCTTAACACATCAACCATCACAATTAGAAAAAAGACCAGCAAAACAAACTGTGGCAGTTATATAATCTGTTGTCGATTTGAGAGGAATTAGAGTGATGGGTAGAGTTTAGCCTGTCAATCAGGCAGTAGCTTGATGACCACATTTGGAGGTGCTCAGGAGATAAATAGCTCACTGGAGGCAGTACACTGACTCACTCCCTATGAGACATTTCTGAAGAGAAGACCAATGAAGCTACCCTGATGCAGCCAGAGCCCTGGGAGCAGCAGGGGTCAGGTGGAGACCTTTGAAAGCCTTGAGATGCTTACAACTCCACTGGATCCACAAGACTCCTCATCCACTGGCCTGTGTTCTTCCTGCATTGGACATCATTGCACGTGTTTCATAAGTCTGAAGAGGGCACAGCAGATTGGGATAGGCCATAAGGGCTAATACCAAACTCATGGACTTGATCTGGACTGAGCTGGGAATGTTTTCTCAATACTCAATTGCTCTTGTATATAGAACTCTTTTTATACACATATGAGTGTCTCTATGAATTTGTTTCTCTAGTCTACCCAGACTGACACCGTCAGACTCTGGAAAAGAAATAATAAAGATTAGAGTAGTAACAAATTCATCAGAAAACTTAAAAATTGTAAGAACATCAGCAAAACAAGAAGATGGTTGAGAAGATGAACACAATTGATAAACCACTGCCAAATATAGCAAATGAAATTCAAGTCAAGGGGTCACGTATGTCTCAGAGTAGTAATTATGTCTCTGTTGGTAGGAAGACAAGGAAAAACAATATCCCAAATGAAAACAATACTTACCAGGTTTCATCTGTGGAACCTGAGGGGAGAATATACCTGGTTCTAGGTTCCTAATTGGACACTTTTGTCCTAGATTCTATGTAGCTTGTGGTGATCTATACCATTTGCTATAGCTTGCTGAGACATTTGACTCTGTTCTTTCAAGTGCACAGCCTCCTTCTCAGCCCACACCACCAGGACCCAAAGTGGAAACCCCAGTAAGTGAACCAGGCATCATCTCAAACTCACTTGTATCTGTTAGACTTAAGGCTGAAACTCCCTAGTGTGAGAAGAAGCAGATGACTACTAGTTCAAGGCCATAGAACTGGCAGACATTGAACTTTGGTTTGAATCAGTTGCCTTAAAGGTGCCCAATGACTAGTGGCCCAGAACTACTATATGCTTACTCTTTAATTCTCTCCTTGTCACTTTATGACATTGATTAATCTGATAGGTGTGTCTCTGCTGCTATGAATGACTGTTATTGGAAGATTTGTCCTATCAACAACTCCCATTCTTTGTGCAAATAGGGTCAGTTAGTTAAGCGTTTCATCTGTACAAGTTAGCAATTCATGTATTGTGTTTATAGTCCCAATATGAGGAAAGCTTTCTTATGACATGCCCCCTCTTGATGCTCAATCTCATAAAGAGATCATTGAAGATAAAGGTAATGTGACAGTCAATGTGACAGTCTGGTGTCAATTTGAGGATTAAGAGTGTAGGGGTGGAGTCTAGCCTGTCAATCTGGAGATAGCCAATGAGACCTCTGTGTGGGCATGGCTTTCTCCTGAGAATTCTGGGAAATCTGGTGGTATTTTCCCCTTGGAGGAGAGAGACTCCCAACTCAGTCCCTTGGAGACACTCTACTGACAAGACACAAGGCTGACCCTGAGGAGAAGCCACATGGACTTGCCCTGATGGAACCAGACCTCTGAAGTGGGAAAAGCCAGGCGGAGACTTCTGCCAGCACTGAGATGCTTGAGGAGTCACAGAGGGGCCCCTGCCAGGGCTGAGATCCTTACAATGCTACTGGAGTCAAAGAATTTCTACCCACTGGCCTGTGGTTGTCCTGTTGTCATTGCATGGGCTTCGTGAGTATAAAGAGGACTTATGGATTGGTATATGACATATGGGCTAATATCAGACTTAAGACTTTGGACTGGGTTGGGATGTTTTCTTGATGTACAGTTGTTCTTGTGCATAAACCTCTTTCTTATACACATGAGAGTTTCTATGGATTTGTTTCTCTAGTCTACCCAGACTAACACAGATACTATAGAAAAATGTGGTGAAGAAACAAGATGGTGGTTGACTAACAGAAAGAATAGTATCTGGAGTCTTAAAGACTGGCTTTCAAACAAGTAGCAATCTAAATGAGATGCCTACCAATTCCACAGAAGTATATTAGCTTGTGTGCTGCAATGGTATAAATAATATAATCCAAATCTAATTGCCGGAGTGAAATGAGAGGTTAAATTGTGGACACCCAGTTTGCCAAAGATTATGGATGACAGTGGAATCCCTGAATCCATTTGCAAGGTCCACCCATGGATTTACCCTCTGGTGAGTCCCCTTTAACCCTGCTTGAGAGAAGTGAATACCTCTGCTATCAGACAGAAAGAATACTGTAAAACAGATTCTGGCCAATGTAGTTAGGTCAAAATGTACTATTAGTTGATTTATCTTTACATGAATCTTAAAGCTGTTTCAGTTATTTAAAAAAGTGAAGAGAAACCCACTTTGATTGAGGCTCTGGTGAAGCCTCTCTGAGTGTGGACAGATGTGCTGTCCTCTGGAACACACTAGAGAATGGACTGTTACAGCTATAATTAGGTTAAAAGTTGACCTTCCTTAAAATTTATTTTCCTTTTAATGTTTTCTTCTCTTTTTGACTGAAGATTTTATCTGTTTTACTTTGCTATGCTGGTCAGTTGTTGTTTGCTTGTTTTTCTGTACATGAAACCCATAACTCTAAAGAGAGAGGGACTTGATTAATGGTCCCTTGGGAGTATGGTTTGGGAAGGTCAAAGTTAATCATGATGAGGACAAGATTGAAAAAAATGTTCTAAAACTGATTGTGGTGATGATTGTACAACTCTTCTTGATATTATTGCACTGTGAAGAAATATTCGTGTTCATTAGCAATAAGAGAAATACAAATTGAAGCAACAAAATGAGATGCCAACTCACACTGACACTCTTAACAATTAAAAAGAAAATAATAGAAAATAATAAATTCTGGAGAGAATGTGGAGCACTTATACATTGGTGGTGAGGCAGTAGACTTACATCACCTGTGTCATTTCGGGTAGGCTAGAAGAACAAATTTCATAGACACGCATATGGATATAAGGGTAAGGAATGGGACACTGAGAAAGCATTCCAGCCCAGTCCAGCTCAAAGTCATAAGTCATATAAACCCATATGCCCAATATCAGTCTATAAAGTCTCCTTCCAACTCACGAAGTCACAGGCCAGTGGGTGAAGACTCCCAGTGGTGACAGTGGTCTCCAAATGGCTCCTTACTTCCAGGGCTCAGGGTCCATCAACAGCATTCCGTGGTGGCAGAAACAACTCATCGCTGGCAGGGTTCTCCACATAGCCTATCCAGTTTCAGAGGTCTAGCTCCATCAGGACCAAGCTGTGTGGCTTCTCCAGCTCCTCAGATGCTGCCATCTTGTCATGTTCATGATTAATCGTCTCTGAGGCTAACTCCCAACAACTGGGGAAGATAGCTTTTCATCTTCAGGAGGGAAATATAACGAGATTTCCCAGAAGTCTCAGGAGAAAGCCATACCCACACGGAGGCCTCATTGGCTACTCAGTGGCTATCTCCAGATTAACAGGCTAGACTCCACCCCTACATTTCAATCATAAAATTAATATAAGCTCACGACTGCCACACCACCACTATGAGTAATTGTGGCCTCCGTCCCAGAAGAACAGACAACAGAAAAGTGGGTGAAATGGGAAATCTGACAGTGTAAGACATGAAAGAGAGAGAGAGAGAGAGAGAGAGAGAGAGAGAGAGAGAGAGAGAAGAATTTATAAGCTATCAAGGGAACATGGTGGGGTGGGGGAGGAAGGTATAAAATGAGGAGCTGATCACAGGGCTCAAGTAGAAAGAAAATGCTTTGAAAAAGATGATGGCAACACATTTACAGATGTGTTTAACACAATGGATTGTGATAAGAACTGTAAGAATCCCCAATAATAATTTCTTTAAATCAAGGTCATTACATTAAACAAATGCAAAAACAAAATACCATATGTCCCTGCAATTTTTCTACTAAGTATATGCCCTCAAGAAGTAAAGAGCAAACCATGAACAGATATAGGCTCACCTATGTTTATTGCAGCAATTTCTATAATAGAAGAAAGAAGAAAAGAATAAGAAACTCAGACTATGGATAAATGGATAAACAAACTCTGGTGCATTCACACAACAAGATATTATCAGCAAAAAAAAAAAATGAACCTCTCAAACACCGTAAGACATGGCCAAAATTAGAGAGCATTAGGTTCAGCAAAGTTATTCAATCTCATAAAGATAAATATTTTATGACACCACTATTAGAAGGAAAAAGAAAAATGGTTTTCACATCAACGAATAAGACTTTAAAGACAATGAAGAGGCCAGGAGACTATGGAGAAGGAAGGGAGCGTGGGGGCAAAAAGAATGCCTACTTCCCGCGCAACCCTTATCCTCCTCTTTCCCTGCTCCAGACACACAGGTGCTGAGCAGGACCTGAGCAGCCATCGGGTTTGCTTGCCATCTCAGGATCATAGGCGCCCCACTCCCCTTGCTGTCCCCAGTCAAGTCCCTCTTCTTGGAGATCATCGCAGCTCTGGGTGGGAGCACGAGGCCCTTGCCCACCCAACTTTCAATTAAGTCCCAGTGAGGCACTCTGACATCACATTACACACATTTAGACTATATTCCAATGAAACACACTGAGATAACAAAGCCACTGCCCCTGAGCCACGCTGAACACATCGTGGCGGTGCAGGCCACAGCAGGACTGCCCCATGGAAAATGCTACCACCTCCCTCCAATGGAGTGGCTCGTGCCTTCAGCAGTCACTCTGTTAGCAACGGGAAGCCTCACTCAGGTTTCTCCAGGGCAGTCAGGTTGATTGCTGGTGTTGTCCAGTAGCCTTGAGTGCCTTCTGGCACCTACAGAGATGAACTCCTGTCCAAGACTGCGGATGGGACTCAGTGGGCCTCTGTAGGCACTCTGGGCTTGGGAGAAGAAGGCATGCTGGCCAGACAGAGAGGCAGCATCTTCCACGTAGAGAACAACTTGAAACTGTTCTCCATAGATTAGTATGTAACCACAAGTAAGGCCATGCTTACCTCTCCTCTTTGGTGATCCAACACTAAATACCTACACAACGTGACAGTAGACTGCCCCGTGGAGTTTTCCAGGCAGGGGTGGCCAGATCTCTCCCTGCCTCGCTGCTGGGGGCTCAAACCACCCAGGCCCAGCCACTGAGCCCTCAGGACAGCAGTTTAGAACTCATTTGAAATGCATTGGACAGACTGGCTCTTTCCTGCCTGCTTCCTGTCGGCAGCGGGCTCCTGTGTTTCACTGGTGTCTCTCCCCTCCCCGACATGTGACTCCGGCTACGTTCGGGCTGCTCTGCTAGCTCCGTTTGCCTCCGGAAGCCCCTGCCCACCTTCACCAGTCTCACCATGGCAGCTCTCAGCCTGGAAGGGAAGCGAGTCTTGTGGTTCTAACAGATCTGTCCAGGCTGTGTGCCCCTCTGAGGCCCTGAATGGGGTGTTTATGTCTGTTCCCTGGGCGGTCAGTGCCCTGTGGTGCTGCATCTTTCTCCAGGGGAGGAACCAGAAGTGACAGTGACGTGCTGCTCTTAGGAGTCAGTTTTCTTCATACTCCTAGTTCAATGCCAAGTGGGTGGTCTTTGCTAAGCTGGCATCCAGGCATCCTGGCAGCACTGTCCTGCCTGCCTGGGCCTCTGGCCACCCTGGAACCAGTTACTGCTGACAGAGCAGAGGCCTGAGCCTCGAGGCCTTGCAGGCTCTCCGTGGGGCTTTATGGGGACACTCTGCCCGCCATACCCCTTGTTTCTATGCCAGCAGTGGTCAGCAGGCATGACTGTGAGGCTGCCGGGAGGGTGGCAGGAACAGGGAGCTCTTGTTCCCCTGGCTCTGACTTGCCCTCACAGGAGAAAAGCAGAACACGCTGCCGCTTGTTTGTCGTCCCCATGAAGCCAGGTCGGTTCGCGTGCACTTTGCTAGCAAGAGCTCTGTTCCCTTCTTGCCTGCTGCCTGCCAATGTGGCTGTCACCAGCAGGCTGTCCTCCCAGCCCACAGACCTGAGCGCGGGCGTCAGCATGGCCGTGTGGCAGCCCACGGCAGATGCCTCCATCTATTGCCTGCAGGACCTGAAATGACTGCTGGGCGAGAGCTTGTATCTCCTGAACCGTATGGGAGGAGGGTTATTAGAGCATCTCACTGGTGTGTGTGTGTGTGTGTGTGTGTGTGAGAGAGAGAGAGAGAGAGAGAGAGAGAGAGAGAGAGAGAGAGAGAGAGAGGATATATGTATATTTGGGAGGATTTATGTCAACCTGAATTTTCAGGAAGTTATAGGAGTAAAAGTCACACTGTCAATCAGGGTGCAGCCTGATAGTGCCTCCTCAGGGTAGGGGTGGGTGCTCCTTAAAAGGAAGGCCAGCTGGGGACCTCCCTCTCTCCCTGCCTCTCTGGCCTCCATCTCTCTGCCCCTCTGCCCTCATCTCCTGGCCTCTCTGCCTTCCTGCTTGCTGGAACTCTGCCTCCACATGGCCCCCCTACCCTGCAGCCTGTTGATGCCTGCCATGCTCCTACTGACCTTGGATCCGTATGACTCTGTCTGCTTCCTGGCTCAACTTTCTAGTCACCAGCCTTTAGCTACATGAGTCCGAAGAGGGACTATGAACCAGCATCAGATTCGACTTGAGTTGGACTGGACTGGGATGCCTTTTTGATAGAAGATTCTTGAAATCAAGCTCCTTGCATGTGGCAGAATGTCACTGGATTAGATTTTCTAGACAGCCCAGCCTAACACAGATGACACATGAATAGGTGGAGGGAGTTGTGCATGTATGTGTGTGTGTGTGTGCATGTGTGAGCATGTTAGAGTGTATGTGTGCAAATGGGTGAGAAATATGTGTGATTGGGGTGTGAGATGTATGTGTGAATGTGTGCATGTGTGTGTGAGGATGTGTGACTGAGTGGTGTGAGATGTGTACCTGTGTGTATGTGTGTGTATATGAGGGGGGGGGGTATAAGGTGATTCTTCATGTGAGCACAGGAGTGTGAGTGTATGTGGGTAGGGTGAGGTAAGTGCACATTCTAAAACAGAGCCATAATCTCTCTAACCAGTTGCCCCTCTCCTCCCCACCCCCCACGACAGCACCTGGGCAGTCGCGTGTGTGCCCAGCCAAGAGGTGTGCTTCACAGGGTTTCGATGCTACAGTGCTGGGAGCAGACCTCCAGGCCTTCTCTCAGAGACACCTCTATGTAGAGTGAAGTGGAGTCTGCAAGTAGAGTCTCCTAAGGGTGTTCCCAGCAGGAGGCTGTGGTCCCCAGTCAGTGACATTCCAATGGCCATCTCAGCTTCCAGGCAACCTGAGGGCTCTGCTGAGCTTCTCATCCAAGCTCCACTCTTGTCTCTGTACTGTCCTGCCCCACCCCACTGCAGGTAACAATCCCCACAGCACCCTGCCGACTTGTCCCCAGGCACAGCCAGTCTCCAGCGGGCCCACCTGCATGTGCCTGGGAGTGCTGGTTCTTGGAATCAGAGTCAGGGTTCTGTACAAATGTCCGAAGTCTCCTGTTTCAATGGTGAGCTTCCTGGTGAGGTTCAGTGCCTACGAAGGGGCAGGATAAAAAGCTTTGTGTTCTAGGTGAGAGTGGCAGCATGTGGGCTATGGACAGTCTGTGCTGAGGAGGGAATCTGCAGACCAAAGACCCTGTGAGCAGAGGGGTGTGTGTGACCTGGAGTCTGAATGCACAAGGGACTCTGAGCGGTAGGCAGCACTGCCACCAGACAAGGGGCTGGTCCTCCTGCCTTGTCCCCATGTGCTAGCTGGTTCAGGGACCCCAAGCATCATCCATCAGGAGACAGTGGCTTCGTGGAACTGATGGCTCACTTGTGAGTTTGAGGGAGTGAGTCTGAGGTCACTTCTGTTTAGAGAAGTGCCTGTTCTAATTCTGGGCTTTTCCATGAAACTTAACAGAGGTCAAGGTCACTGCAGCATCTTCCAGGGAAAATACAATGGAGGAAAGGTGCATGATTCTTTTCTGTGTTCAACAAATTTCAGGGTCCAAACATGTCGCCCAGCTTTTCCAAACATGAGAAGTCACTGGTAACTCACTCTAGCCTGATTTCTTCCAAATTGGGCCAAATGGTTTTTGTTGCTTCCTTTTGTTTTTATAGCATGGAGGAAGATGTGCTCACAGAAAACACAGAAGGCCTCATCACAAAGCCACCTAGGCCTGAGGGTACCACCCCAGAACTGGTTCCCCTTGGATGATAATGTAGACAGCTTGCCATTTGGTGTTCCTCTAGCCCATCTTTGTCTTCCCACCATAGCCTCTCCCTTGCTGGAGTGGGAAATCCATCACAAACTGCTGATCACTGGGACATCAACTTTCCTGAAGCACCAATGACTCCGATGTTTTCCCACCCAAGCTCTGTCCTGAGCACAATGCTCATTCCTGCATCCATCTCAGCCATGCCGCTCTGACAGGGACTCTTCAGAGAGACGGCCTCTCCATTCTTCAACTCGTCCCTGTTCTGACTCTTTGTAAACAGGTTAGGAGGAGTGGACATTAGCTCAAAAATAGTTTAAACTCCTACTTAAATTTTTCATAGTAAACATTTACCATGCACCCTTTCAAGACCTCTGGCACAATGGAGTTATATTTGGCGATACAAAGTGCATCCATGTGCAGTAACACATATGACCCCACAATGACACTTGAAATCAAATGTGGCAACCAAAGGGGCTGGTCACAGATAAGCACCTGATGCTTACCTTTGTCTCTAGGAATGTTGTAGAGAATGGACACTGACAGAGACAGAAAGAAGCTGCCCAAGACTCAGGAGCCTGTGAAGGGAAGAAGGAACAGTGAGTACTAATAGGTACAAGACTTCCTTTTGAGGGTGATAAAAAATGCTAAAATCACATGTGGCGATAACTATACAACTGTCCGTATGATAAAAGATGTTGACATTCACACTTACATTGGGGGATTGTCTGGTGCGAAGTATATTACAGAAGTGTGTCATGTATATGGATGTGTGTAGCTAAAGGTAGAAAAGACTCCTGCATTGGTGGAGGTCTGAGACATTCTTTGCAGCATTAAGAGAGGTCAAGGACACCACAGCATCTTTCTGGAAAAATACAATTGAGGAAGGGTTCACAATTCTTTTCTGGAATTACAGAGATGAAGAAAACCTCTTCCAAGGGATTTTATAGGGAAAGGGAAAGCAGAATGGCCTCAGGGCTCTCAGGCATTGCCTCTAAAGTCTAAATCTATATTTAATAAAAGTTCAATGCAAGCTGTGTCATTATAAATAAGGGATAATACGCTACACTGTACCCACACCCACATGACATGCCCCCCCCCCCACTGAATTACATTGCTGAATGCTTTCGTGTTGAAATTTGAATTCAATACAGAAAACTGGGAGGCACAGACCATCTATAAAATAAGAAGACATATTGTCTCTTAAAGATGGGGTCATGTTTAATGTGGAAGGTCCTCCAAGTCTTCTGCAGAATTACAGTCTCAGACCCTGACAGGAGTAGTTCTGCTCCTTTCAGTGGGCATCAACTCAAAGGCAGTGAGTTTGGTTGTTGGCTTTTCTCAAGCCTGGCTGAATATTTGACCATGCTTTAGAGCAGGTCGATGGTGCCAGAGTCAAGTGAGTGATGGGATATGACCCTTGTTCCAAAAGCATTGCAAATGTCAAGCTGTTTCCAGCAGAACTTCTGCCCATGCATGGGACCTCCTTCAGCATGGAGTCCTTCAGTTGGCAGAACTGAATCCAGGGTGGAATGAGCTCTTCAAAAGGGAAGACAGTGGGACTTGGTCTCACATTTCTTGGTAATGTTGTCAGGAAGAACCAGTCCGTGGAGAAGGACATCATGCTTAGTTAAGCAGTGGGGTCAGTGAAAACGTGGAAGACCCTTAACAAGACAGATTGAAAGTGACTCCAACCACAGGTTCAGCCACACCTTCCCTGGTGAGGACAGCGCTGAGCAGGGCAGCATTCTCTCCTGTTACTCTTGGTGTCCCTGCCAATGGAAGTCAATTGAATGGCAATGAGCCACAGCATCCTGGATCAAGACTGCATCCTAGCAACAACAGAACGACATCATTTATTTGTCTCTTATTCCTATCTAAGTGAAAAGTTAGACTTCACCAAAGTAGGATGTGTGTTATCTAACCATTTTCCTTCTGTGAACCAAACAAGAACTGAACAAACAAGCAGACAAGAACTGAAAGTTGCTCAGTGAGAATGAATGATGATTCAGAACCCCATCTTCCAAATGCTGGATGGCTTTAAATGCAGCATGAAAAATACCATTGTCTTTGAATTTCATTTTTCAATGGACTTTTCAAGCTCCTTCTTATACGATAGACCCTGAACATCCCTTTATTAGTCTTTTAGCACATGCCATAAGACCCAGCAGACACAAGATTGCAGAGCATGACACCAGAAGATGACTGTTAACCCTGAGCAGAAATGGCTCCTGCAAATAAATGTCCCCAGACCCAGCAAGCGAAGTGCTGAGAGAAGCTCCTATTAGGCCTGGGATGAAAGGAAAGGTAATTGGGGCCGAATGCAGAGGGTCACTAGATAACATGCAGCCTCTCATGTTCTCAGGGGTCACCTGGACAACAAGCATGAAGACTACCGTGCGGGTGGGAACAGAACCCAGGGGAATGGGACTCAGCCCGCCACATCTGGTGCAATGCTACCGCAGGTGAGGCAGGGGCTCGTCCCTGCCTGCGGCGGACAGAGCCCTGGTGTTGCTGTTGGTTATTCCCTGGACCGCTGCCCTCAAGGTCAGCAGTTTAGTCCCCAAATCTGTTCTGTGGGAGAAAGAAAAATCTGAGCCAGAACCAAGGGCAGTGGGTTTGGATTGGCAGGAAGGAACCCAGGAGACCGAGTAGCTGAGCCCCTGGCTGTTCACTGGCATGGTGGCGGGTTGAACTCAATTCAGCAGCCTCCCCCTAAGGATCACAGCTTAGGAAACACTGTGGGCCGCTTCCCAGTGGGATCCCTGAAGAGTCCCTCTGAACCAGCGTCTGCTTGACGGCGCACACCAGCAGCAAGCTGGCAGGAGGACTGACGGGCACACTCTGTGCTGTTGGGGATGTTCAATTCAGGCCACGCAAGCTCACTGCCAGTTCAGTTCCTCAGACCTGAGGATGGAGAGACTCCATCTAGCTTACATCTGGCATGGTGTCGGGGGGTGGTGGGGTGGGGGAGCTCGCTATTGTTAGAAAAGGGTGTCCTTCCATGGACGCTTGACACGATGGGCGCAGCATGGCCTCACCATGCCACCCCGCAAGAGGGTGCTGCCTTGCCTGATTGCAAGTTCCGCATCAGCAAGCCTGGGATTCAGACCTGTCTCCCACCAGCTGTGTCACAGGCGCTGGTTTCCTACTGGCAGGTTAATTTTTATGATCTCCACCCTCCCTCTGACGTTTCCTAAGGGTGCAAAAAGCATGGGTGTCCCCCTGAGACCGAGAAAACCTAGGAGGCTACCCTGCCAAAGACGGCTCCATCTGCCTCTACTCCAGTCTCCACGCCCAGGTAGCAGCAGCAATGCCTCACACTGTCAGCAGAAAAGTGCCCAAGGGCAGCATTCAGTATTGGGGTGGGGGTGGGGGGACTCTTTCAGAAAGAAAACTGCTATGGACTAATTAAATGAATTTCAGTAAGGATCAATATTGCTCCATCCCTTCCTTGGTTTATCCCTCCTCTGCAAGTAGAGACTGCAGGTGCACAGGTGTGCACCCTCCGCCCAGAGCTGCCTTGCAGATGGGCCACGGAGCAATCCTCAGCCATAGGGCTTTTTCCATTTTCACCATCAAAGAGTGCTCTCTCCCCTCTATAGAACTTGAGCATTCTTAAGCTGGTCTTGGTGAAGAATGTAATTAAATAAAAAGTCCACAGAAAACTGGCAGACGGAATTTCCAAGGAATGCTGATTGTGTCATTGAACCAACATTGCTGTCTGGTCAGTTTTGACTCACAGAGACCCCCCGTATGACTCCTCGTGACCCCGAAACCACAGTGGTTCAAATCTACCCAGGGGCCAACAGGAAGACCTAGGGGTCTTCTCCTTCAACTGTCCAAGGTGGAGCCATGCCCACAGTTACGGAGTCATCCCAACACAGCCGCCTTGTCAGATAGAGAAGCCACATGCCAGAGGACTGACCAACCGAGGAGGAGCACCGTCCCGTCCCAGCCAGCACATTCTGACCAGAGAGAGAGAGTCCTACGAGAGATTCCCAAGGCTGTAACTTCTTGTCCCACCTCTGGCCACTTAGTTTGTCATATTGTGGAGGTTCTGTGTTACTGATGCTGCGAGCTGTGTCACTGGCATTTCAAATGCAAGCAAAGTCACCCATGGTCAGCAGGGTTCAGCAGTTTTCAGCACTAAAATAGACTACGTGGAAGGAATAGAATGTCCGCTTCTGAGGGATTAGCCATTGTCAGTCTTATGACTCGAAACAGCACATAGTCAGATACAGTGCCTGGAAGGAGTCTCTCCTGGAGCAAGGCCCTCAGCATCCAGCAGGGGAAGAGATACCCCTCAAAGGACATCCACCTTCAGGATGTGGGTGGAGAAGAAACAAAAGCAAAGGTCACAAAGTGGAATGCACAAAATATGACTTGAGGAAGATTGGGAATAATCAAAAGTGAAACAGATCACTCAAATAAATGAATCCTGGATATCAGGGAGCTGAAATGAACTGGCACAGGTCACTCTGGGTCAAACAGTCATGGCTGATGATGGCAGGAATGACACAGTCAGAAAGGTTGCGTGCAACCCTCATCTTCATCATCAGAAAAACATTTCCACATCTATCTTAATGCACAGTGCTTTTTGTGATAGAATATCTGTGAGGCTGGACAAAGACCAGTGAATGTAGCTAGCATTCAAATTTACAGACCAACTGCTAAAGCTAGTGATAGACACTTGGAAGAGTTCTACTAACATCTTCAGTCAGAAGTGGACCAAGCATGCAATCAAAATACAGGGATAAGTGCTGGCAGTTGGAATACAAAAGATGGAAACAAAAAGAAAGGATCAGTATTTGAGATATGGTCTTGATGACAGAAATAAAGCTGCAGAAGGCAGGATAGAATTTGGCAATCCCAATGAAAAACACCTGTCCCAAGTCATGGTATTCTCCATTGTCTCATTTGCATGTGAAAGTTGGACATTGAATAAGGAAAACCAAAGAAGAACAGAAGCATTTGAATCGCGGTGCTAGAGAAGATTATTGAAAGTACCATAGACTGCTAAAAGGACAAATCTATCTGTCTTGGAAGCAGTATGGAAGAGCTAGAGATGGCAAGACATTATCTTATATACTTTGTATGTATTGTCAGGAGAGACCAGCGTTTCATTCTCCTGTGCATAGGGTCTCTATAGGATGGAGTCAACTGGACAGCACCTAACAGGTCTTTGGAGAAAAATGTCTTGCATTGAAAATTAGAAGGTCACTAGAAAAGAAGAAAACGCTTAAAGAGATGGAATGACACAGTGTGACAGTTACATAATCTCCTGTCAAGTTGTGTGAAAGGGTGGAGTCAAACCTGTCAATCAGGTCAAAGCCAGTGGTGCTTCTGTGTGGGCATAGCCTTCTCCTGAGGGTTCTGGGAACTCCTACCTTCCTCCCTGGAGGTGTGAGACACATTGCTGTCAAGAACAACTGCTGACAAGAACAACCTTGACACTGGAGGGGCGAGGCCACTCTGTCTTGGGTTTGCATATCTGCCAGACTCTGGCTCTGAGCCAGTTGCAGCAGGGCTCAATGTTGCCAGTGTTCCCTCTGGCTACAGCGAGTGTCCGAGCTGGAGCAGAATACCCCAAGACAGGGGAAATACCAGCACTGGTGATAAATGATCTTCCTGGTTCCCTGTGCACAGGGCCTCTGGGTAATGAGAAGGGTGAACTGCACTAGCAGGCTCTACCCTCACCAAGGACATGGGGAAATTTCCAATCTGAGCAGATGCCTCCAGAGTTGGGGGTGGGTGGATTGGTGGACCCAGTCTGGGAACAGACTCATTCCCTTTACTAAACGCTGGGACTTCAGGTCTGAGGGCACATCCCTAGGGGGAAGAGGCCCAGGCGCAGGATAAGGCTCCCCAGAAAGAGGGAGACATTTCCAGAAGCTACAGTTATGGCTATGGCTGGGAGGTGTCTGGGCTCAGTAACAGTGGGCCAAGGACCCAGGACAAACCAGGCTGGTCTGCCCACCTCACTGTCAGCTTTGTGCTCATTGCCACCCTCTTCTGTTGGGGCCAAGGGCTGTTCCCAATAACTCAGGGACTAGGAGCTGCTGGTGCGGGCGGTGATGCACTCAGCTGCTATCCGAATGGCCAGCAGTTCAAAGCAGCGGGGGCTCCTAATGGATGGGTTTCCATGTGGCATACAGATTTAGAAAGACAAGGAAGAAAAACCTGGTGATCTAGTCAGGGAACTCAGCCCAGGAGAACTCCAAACATCATCTAACAGATTCCTGTGCACTGTGGGATACAGAAAGGTTATTTCCCAGGTTGTACCCCCATACAATGATGTTAAACCTAAGGTCCTGCTTGCTGACACATGGTGAATGCCTGTACCCTTAGAGGTCAACAGCTTAGAGTCTATCTCCTGAGGTATCAGTCATCTAGGGCAATCAGACCCTACTGTCTGTCCCACCCTGGGTGGAGCCCACTCCCTGCTGATAATGATAGTGGATTGTGCCCCTGAGGGAGAGCCCAAAGCAAATGTCAAGCCAACTCAAGGAGGGTTAAAGCTAGGCTACCATCTTGACTTCAGAGGCTGTTCATTTTGTCACATGTGACTGCTAAGCATCTCCCTTTCCTATTGCATGTATGCCCCTAGCTCTTCCCCTTTCTGTTGCATGTGTGTCTGTGGTACAGCCCTTCCTGTTCCGATGTAAGTAGGGGGGCTTACACATCCCCCCAAAATGTATATTAGCTGTGATTGGAAATATTTTCTTTCTTTCTGCATGGACCTGGCTGCTGAGATCATGGCTGTCCTAGAGGTGAGCACTTGCATGCTTTTTCTTGTATGATGTCTCTTTTACTTTACCCCTCAATGACATAACCATCCCTTGGACTCATTTGATTGTAGGGACTAGTACCTCAGAGTGGACAGTCATCAGAAAGGATCCACATCTGGGGGAGGACTTGTGCTTGGTGTAGCAATGGTTTGGCGAATGGGGGCACGCAAAACAGCCAGTGAACCCCTCTGACCTCAGCAGGGCTTCATTCTGTTGTCCAGAGCTCATCCTGATTTGAAGCCAGCTGGATGGCCATGGATGTGCGAGTAGCCTAGACACAGAAACAAAACTCAAGGTCTCATACGTTGACAACAGGAACCATTGAAATTCTCCAACAGCATTCTGTTTCTTAATGAGGTAATCCATACTAGTGAGGTCACCTTCCCTTCATTGGGCTTGTGGTGGTTGCATAATCTGTTGTCAATTTGAGACTTAAGAGTGAAGGGGTGGAGCTTAGCCTGTCAATCATGTCAGAAAACACTATAAGAGCAAACTGAAAAATGAATCAGAAACCACATAGAACCGGAAAATAGAAATCAGATTCTCAATATTAAGATTTCAGAAATAGATAACATATTAAAATAACAAAGGTATATAATTTAATCAATGGGAAGCTGAATTATTGAAGACAAATCTCATCACGGAGACCCCTGCCAGCACTGAGATATTGTGGCAGTCATGTGCTTATGTTAATTTTATGATTGAAATGTAGGCATGGAGTCTAGCCTGTTAATCTGGAGATAGCCATTGAGCAGCCAATGAGGCCTCCATGTGGGCATGGCTTTCTCCTGAGACTTCTGGGAAATCTTGCGATATTTCCCTCATGAAGATGAGAAGCTATCTTCCCCAGTTGTTGGGAGTTAGTCTCAGAGACGATTAATCATGGACAAAACAAGATGGCAGCGTCTGAGAAGCTGGAGGAGCCAGCGGAGAGACCACACAGCTCTGCCCTGATGGAGTCAGACCTCTGAAGCTGGGGTGGCCACATGGAGACCTCTGCCAGCGATGAGTTGCTTCTGCTGTTGATGGACCCTGAGCCCTGGAAACGAGGAGCCATGTGGAGATCCTTGCCAGTGCCAGGATTCTGCACCCACCGACCTGTGACTTCGTGAGTCAGAAGGAGACTATATAGACTGATTTCGGACATATGGGTTAATATCGGACTTATGACTTTGAACTGGACTGGGCTTAATGTCCTGTTCCTCTTGTATATAAACCTTTTCCTTGCACCTATATGCGTGTCTATGAAATTTGTTCCTCTAGCTTACCCGGACTGACATAGATGTCTCTACCGCCACTGGATCCACAAGACCTTCCACTGGCTTGTGATCATCCTGCATTCAGCATTATTGCATGTGTTGCATGAGTATGAAGAGAAACTTATAGATTGGTATTGGGCATGTGGGCTACTGGACTTATGCACTTAATCTGGACTGGGCTGGGATGTTTTCTCAATATTCAATTGTGGGGAACAGAAAAATTTCTCCCCTAAATATATGCCAAATTTAAGCTCCTTGCTACACATGGCATATGACTGACTATACACTTGAAGGTCAACTGAATAGGTCAGAAGTTATTCTTCATAAGGGTTATCAGCTACCCACAACAATCAGACTGTCCAGCTTGTCCCACCCTCAAGTAGGTTCACTCCCTTCTGATAAGCATACCAATAGAGTTCTTCCTTAAAGGAGACAAAGAAGTCAACCCCACCCAAGGGTGATCAAGTTTAGGCTGCCATATTGAGTCTAGGGTCCTCTTTCTTGTCACAGCTATACCTCTAGTCCCTCCCCGTGGTATTACGTGTACACCCCTATCTCATCCCCTTCCTGTGACTTCCCTACATAGGGTTAAAGGTTGGTGAGCAAAACACTAGAGGACTCTCTCTTGCTCACTCACACTGGACACTCTCGCCCCCTCTTCCTCATGTAATCCTTTTCCCTACTCATTCTATCTCCACATGGACCATCTAACGGGGCTGAGGTGGGCATGCTACCATGAAATGTGTCTGACTCTTATTATTCCTTTCTTTCTCATGCTCTCTATAGCTTTGCTCTAATAATAAATAATTATTGCTGGACAACTGCACCTATGGAACCCATTATGTGAATACTGGAGGCTAGCTTCTTCTGACATTCACTTGATCTTGTATATAAAACTCTCTCTTGCACACATATAACTGTCTCTGGATTTGTCTATCTAATCTACCTAGATGAACACAGGACTCAAACGCACCCCCTGGGCTCCCAAGACGTAGCAGCTAGTCAGTCATTGTGGCCCCGGTGGTCGGGTGGGTGCATGACTTTCTGGCTTAGGCCACATTTCCTTGTGAGTAGTGTGGACGTGGGTTGTGAGCAGTGTGGATGTGGGTTGGGCAATGTGCTTCCACCCCGATATGCTCCCACAAACCTCTTCCTGCACCTGCTGTTCTGAGAGTGCAGCTGCCCGCACTGCTGAGCCAAAGCATCAGGGCGGCCTGCCCCAACCTCAGTCAGATGAAGCCGCAGCACCATCCCATGCTGCTCCATCCCAGTACATGGAAACACAGACCTGGGGAGCCTGCCAAGGGTGCACGTGACCTGCTCTGCCTGTATATCCAGCAGCGCCTCTGCACGACACCCTTGCAAAAGCCGCTGCTTTGGAAGCTCTGCCCGGCATTCTGCATGGTGAAGTGACTTGGAGTGGGTTGACTTGGTGCCTAGAACACTGTGCATGGGTTACTGCCAAATAAATTCATCTTTCACAGATTCCCAATTATGTCGCCTCCCTCGAGAGGTATGCTTTAGCTTACACATTGCGGGTCCTCTGTGTAGTTGTGTGAGGTTTGTCTTTCTTCCCTGTGGGTCTTGTTGCAGAGAAACCAGGCTGTGCTTGACAACATGACATGCACACGATGTTGGCTGCCAGAACATAGCAGTTGCTGCCTGTGGCAGTTAGATTTATTTATTTATTAAAAGATAATTTTCTTGGGGTTCTTACAGCTCTTATAACAATCCACACAACAATTATATAAGCATATTGGTACATCTGCTGCCATCATTATTTTCTAAACATTTGTTTTCTATTGAGCCCTTAGTATCAGTTCCTCTTTTTCCCCTTCCCCTTCACGACCCCTTGATAAATTAAAATTATTATCTTCATATCTCACACCAACCACTGTCTCCCTTCCCCCATGGTTTCTGTTGTTTGTCCCCTAGGATTGGGGGTGAGGGGGTATGTATCAGTCATTGTGATCAGCTCCCTCTTCTTCCCATCTCCGTACCTTCCTCCTGCCCAGCTGGTATCTTTACTCTTCTTCCTGGATTCTGTGTGTTGTGAGCACTTATCTGTACCTGTGTACATGCTCCAGGTAGCCCACAGTGAAAGGTAGGACTGGTGTCATGATAGTGAGGGATAAGGAAGTCCCAAGGAACCAGAGGAATATTGTGGCTTCAGCGGTGCTATACTGAGTCCTGGTTGATTCATCCCTTCCTTGTGATTCTTCTGTGAGGGGGGGATGTCCCATTGTCTACAGATGAGTTTGGGGTCTGCCCAACCCCTCATTCCCAGAAATATGATTTTTGTTTGCTTGTTTAGGGTCTTCTGATGCCTGTTACCCAATTTCAGGGACACTTTATGATCTCACAGGCTGGTGTGCTTCTTCCATGTGAGCTTGTTGCTTCTCTGCTAGATGGCTGCTTGTTTAACTTAAAGTCTTTAAGATCCCAGGCTTTATATCTTTTGATAGTCAGGCACTATCTGATTTCTTAACCACTTTTACTTATGCACACACTTTGTCTTCAGCCATTGTGCCCAGAGGGTGAACATCACAGAATGCCAGAAAAGTGCAGTGATGGAAATCAACCTCTCCACCAGGTCACACCCTAATGATGCCTTCCTGGGGGTG
The DNA here is from genome assembly GCA_004026705.1 of Nesogale talazaci. Classification (NCBI taxonomy): domain Eukaryota; kingdom Metazoa; phylum Chordata; class Mammalia; order Afrosoricida; family Tenrecidae; genus Nesogale; species Nesogale talazaci. Next base: position 89,262 of record PVJH01007303.1, read on the forward strand.
TGGCTGTCTTATACAGAAGAAACTGGGAACCTCTCTCCCTCTCTCCCTCCACCCCTTCAACTTCCTGCTTCTTGGAACTCTACCTACCTCTAGGGCAACCCCACCTGCCCAGAGTTGCAGGCACTTGCCCTATTTCCACTGACGTTTGGTGCATGTCACTTCTGTGTTCGAGTTCACTTTTGTAGCCACTATGCGCATCCATCTTATCCAGGACTTGCCAAGTACAAAGTCCTTTTCCAAGGAGTGGTCTCTCCTGGAAGCATGTCCATGATAGTTTGGTTTTGTGTCAACTTGACTGGGCCAGGATTCTGAGGGAATTGTTAAGTGAGGTCTAGTAATCCCTTTCAGAAGACCTCAAGGATTGTTAAGTGAGATCTAGTAATCCCTTTCAGAGGACCTCAAGGAAGCACAGTCAAGATATCAAAGGAAACATTGCATTGGGTAAATCTGCCACACAAGACCCTTTAGAGTGCTGGAAATCAAGGAAGTTACTCTGAGAACTAAGGTGTGCTTGACAGAAGCGATGGTATTATCCATTGCCTCATATCCACGTGAAAGTTGGACATGAATAAGGAAGACTGAACAAGAACCAGTGTGTTTCAATTTTGGTGCCGTAAAAGTGGAAATAAAAGTTTGATTTATTCTGTGGGTTCGAGTCCAATTCCAGCTATATGGACACCTCCTCACTCCCCTCCCCTCCCCTCCCCCCCACCCCAAGAAGAATGCACTTCACAGGACAGCACTGAAGATACAACTTAGGGAGAGGGGCACATCTTATCAGAGCACAGAGGAACAAACAAAGAGTTAATGAGAAGAGAGAGTGGAGCACATTCTGGCCCCACCAAGCCCCAAGGATGATATTCCTGCTCAAAGCAGAGAGGCCAATGCGAGAGGCCCGTGGAGTGGTCCCACCATGAGACACGACATACCTCACTGACCCACAGGGCTGCACAGGACAACACTGGAGACACAGTGTGGAAGCTGTGTCCGATTTAATGCTACCACACTGGGGTGAAATACTGAGGGCATGCCACAGAGCAGCAAGGGGAGCAGAGCCATGAAGCCCCCACAGAATATCAGATAGACTTAGGGGCCAGGGCCTGGCACCCCAGCAGACTTGACCAGAAAAAACTCCTAAAGGCCAACAAACAAACCTGGAACGATTTATAGGCTTTTCTTTTTGTTGTTGGTGCTGTGTTTGTTTTTTGTTTTCATTTCTTGGTTTGTTTTACTCTGCCTTGTTTTTATGCTTATTATTGTCTCCGCATGTCTATCTGGATAAGATAGGCAAGAAAAGCAAGGCAGAGGAGAAAACAATGGGAGCGACATTTGTGGGGGGTGGTATGTGGGGGCCTGAGAGGGGGAGGGGGTGTTTATGAACCCAAGGACAAAAGAACAACAAGTGACCTAAAATCATCAATGGTAAGGAAGGTATAGGAGACCTGGTAGGGGTTGATCAAGGATAATGTAACTGAGAAGTATTACTGAAACCCAAATGAAGGCTGAACATGATAGTGGGACAAGAGAAAAATAAAAGGAAACAGAGGAAAGAGCTAGGTGGCAAAGGGCATTTATAAAGGTCTAAATACAGGCATCTACACATTTACCTTTTTTTTATGGACCATAAGACACATTTTTTCCCTCCAAAGTGGGGGGAAAATGAGGGTATATCTTATGGTCTGAAGGTGTGGCAGCCCAGAACATTTTTGTATACTGGTAGACTTTGGTTCAGAATAATTTTTTCTTGTTTTCCTGCTCTAAAAACTGGATGTCTTATGATTAGGTGTGTCTTATGATCTGAAAAATACAGTAAATGTATTTATATGTAACAATAGGGAAATAGATCTATGTACATATATTTATATGTGAAGTGTTAAGGAAGCAGACAAACATTAGGTTCTTTTCAGGTACTCCCTCAATGCAAGAACACTTCATTCTAATAACCTGGCAGTCTGTGATGCTGAACTTTGGGGTACATAGCAAATGTGTTAAGAAAGCTGATAGTGACTGGCTAACAAAAGATCTAGAGTTGGGAGTCTTAAAGGCTTGAAATAAATAAGCAGCCATCTAGCTGAGAAGCAACAAAGTCTGTATGGGAGAAGCACACCAGCTTGTGTGATCATGAGGTGGTGTTGATGGGATCAAGTATCAGACATCAAAGACCCCAGACTAAAAATCAGATCAATGTGAATGGGGGATTGCTGAGTGGAGACCCAAAGCCCATCTGTAGATGATTGGACATCCTCTTACAGACGAGTCACAAGGAAGAGATGAGCCAGTCAGGGTGCACTGATGAAGCATACACCTTTTCTCTAGTTCTTTAATAATTCTCCTCCTCCACTATCACGACCCCAATTCTACCTTGCAAATCTGGATAGAGCAGAGCATATACACAGAGCTGGAAACACAGGGAATCTAGGGCAGATAAACCCCTTGGGCCCCATGTTGGAAGTGGCCATTCTAGGAAGGTAGGGGGAAGGTGGGGGGAAAAGGGGAACTGGTCACAATGATCTGCATATAACCCCATCTCAGGGGCAGATGGCAGAAAAGTGGGTGAAAGGTAAAGTGACCAGATTTTAAGCAGAACACCATTGATCGGGTGGGGGTGGGGGTGCTCTTGACTAAAAATTTGGTTTATACGTAGCAACAGAAATTTTCATAGAACACAAAAACTGTATTGTAATATATTTATTTTAATTTTAAAATGCTGCAGGATGCTGTTAAATTGTTAAAAGACGCGATACTTGGTCACTTTAGGAAGAGAGATTTCTGTCAGTATGGGCCATGAAAAAATGATAATTTATGAATTATCAAGGGCTTGTGAGGAAGAGAGGGTGGGAGAGGAAGGGAAAAATGAGCAGAGGTTCAGGTGGAGGAGAATGTCTTAAAGCTGAGGATGACAACAAGTGTACGAATGTGCTTGACACAATGGATAAATTATGGATTGTGATAGGAGATGTATGAGCCCCCAATAAAATGACTTTTAAAAGGAATTAAAAAGTAAGGTATGTAAATTTTATTTATTAAAAACAAAGAATATTGAAAGTACCAGGGACTTTCAAAAGGACAAATAAAGCTGTCTTGGAAGAACAGCTAGAATGTTCCTTAGAGGAAAGGATGGAAAGACATCTCACCCCCTTTGGACATATTATCAGGGAGGTCATCGCTAGAGAAGGACATCACGCTTGATGCAGGGGGAGGACAGTGAAAAGAGGAAGGCCCTCAGTAAGAAGGATGCACACAGTGACTGCAAAAAGGAGATCAAACATAAGAACAAGTGTGACGATGCCACAGGATGGGGCGGTGCTTCCTTCAGGGGAGCATTGGGCTGTTATGAGTCAGGCTGACTTAACAAAACCTAGGAATGACAACAATCTGCCCTAATGTGACCTACCATAATGAAGTCAGCTTCACAATGGCATCTGCTGTGAGCAGCCATGTATCTGTAAGGTGATTAGGGTGGGGAGCAACCCACATCCTCAGGAAATTTCCTTGGGGCTGTGGCCTCCTTCCTAACTAAGTGGACTCTGTGGGAAAGCATGTATAATTTGCTTTCTGAGTTGGGATGCTGCATCTGATTCGTTGAGCTCCAGCTCTTCAGAGTTGAGCCAACGCCTACCATATCTCCCGTCCACTCCAGGAGCCATCTACAACCTGCCACCCGATCTGCCCACCTTGGACTCATTCACCTCACCTGTCACAAGCCTGACCCGCTGGCCTCACACCCCTCTGCCCTGCAGCCTGATCTCAGCCTGTGGCATTCCTGCTGACCTGGGGTCCCTGAAGCTGTGTGGATCAGGAGCGCTCTCTAGGTTAACATCTGGCCCACACCACGTAGACTGGTGTGCCCTCCTCTACACACATGTGAACCATCTTCTTGATAGACACATATATGTAAATGTGTGTATATGTGTTTGTGTGTGTGACTGTTTTTTGCTCCTCCAGAGAAGCCATCCCATGACAGTGTCCAAAGGACTTGACACTATTAGTGAGATGAAGTCTCCCTAACCTTCCTTCTATGAAGCATTCTAGGTGGATTTTTCCAAGACATATTTGTTCTTCTGACAGTCTGCAGTACTTGTGACTCTGCTTTGCCAGCACAACAACTCAATTGTATCCAGTTTTCCTGGTCTTCCTGATTCATCCTTCAGCTTTCCCACACTTGTGAGGTCTTTGAAAGCAACACAGCATGGGCCAGACCCACCTTCCTCCAAAAGTGACATCTTCGCTCTTCAATACTTCAAAGAGGTTTATTTATTGCAGATTTGTCCTTTGTAATGTGTCTTTTGGGCACTAACCCACCCAAGAGGAGAGTATTGTTTTTATCTCCACAGGAAAAGAGGGGCCAAACTTCAACCTAGGGTGCCAAGATGTGAATGCAACATACTGGCATGGGACAAATAGTGAAGTCTTGAGGGGCTGGTCCCAATCTCAACTATATGAACACTCCTCTCCCTCCCCCCAAAGAATTCACTTCAGTGTGGGAATTGTGCCCATTCTGACCCCACTACACGGAGGCAAAACACTAAGAGCATGCAACAGAGCAGCAAAAGGACCATAGCAATGAAGTCCCTGGGGGGTATAAAAAATAGACTGTTGGTCCAGGGTGTGGCACCCCATCAGACTCCAAAACATCAGAACTAATGAAGATCAACAGCAGACATTGAACTATTTATAGGCTTTTCTTTCTTTTGTCATTGTTTGCTGCCATATTGTTTTCTTTTCTTTTCTTGCTTTATTTTGATCTGTCTTGTTTTTGTGCACATTATTGTCTCTGCATGTCCATCCAGATCAGATAGGTGGGATAAAAAAGTCAGAGGAAAAAACAATGAAGCCAACAGTTTTTT